>PVKV010006320.1:24994-106242 GCA_004027835.1 Alouatta palliata
ACACACACACACACACACACACAGACACACACACACACCCCCGCAGTCAGTGAAGGAGTTAGCATGTGACCCTGGAGGAGTTCACACTTCATAGATTCTATGTGTCAGGCACACAGTCTGATCTGTTTAAAATTTAAAACTGCTCAATATATACTCTTAGATTTACCTACAAAGGGGCTCACTGCAATCTGTTTATAATATTAAAACATATGGAAAAATGCTAGGAACCTAACAATAGAGGGGTATACTATAGACATTTAGATGCAAAATATCTTGCAGCCACTAGAAACCACATATTGGAAATATATACAATAGCATGACAAATTATTTACAATCTATTAAGAGATAAACAGAGGTTATAAGTCATTTGGATAAGGTGGTCACCAATTTGTAAAAAACCAGCAATTGTATGTATGCGGTAAAATAAAATGGAAAGATAAACATTGGAATGTTAACTCTAATGATCACTGAATATTGGGTTACAGATGATTTTAACTTCTTTATGTTTTCTTTTCTTTTTTGAGACAGTCTTGCTCTGTCACCCAGGCTGAAGTGCAGTGGTGCGATCTTGGCTCACTGTAGCCTCCATGTTCTGGGCTCAAGTGATTCTCCTGCCTCAGCCTCCCAAGTAGCTGGGATTACAGGTGCCCACCACCAAACCTGGATAATTTTTGTATTTTTAGTAGAGACAGGGTTTTGCCATGTTGGCCAGACTGGTCTTGAACTCCTGACCTCAGGTAATTCACCCACCTTGGCCTCCCAAAGTGCTGGAATTACAGCTGTGAGCCACCATGCCCAGCCAACTTCTTTGTGTTTTCTTCTGTATGCTCCAAATTTTTAATAATGATGACATTTTAAATTAGTAAGTAAATGTCATTAACACTAATAGATTTCCTGAAAAACTTCCTTAGTTATTGCTATGAATCTGGGGTCATATTTGGGAGCTGAAAGCAACAGCTTTAGTCTCATTTAGGATGGAAAATATCTCCCCACAGCCCAGTTTCTATCAAAGGCAGTCTAACTTCTACGGGGCCAAAGAGGTTTGAGCCGATGGTCCCAGTTGTGGCTTGTGATCACCAGCCTAACCTGTGGCCTCTCCCTCCAGGGACCCTTTGTGCAGAAGGGATTCGCGGCAGGTCATCCACGGCCCGATGCAGCCTCTTCGGAAGTGACTTCATCAACACCTTTGATGGGAGCATGTACAGCTTTGCGGGATACTGCAGTTACCTCCTGGCAGGGGACTGCCAGAGACACTCCTTCTCCATTATTGGTGAGTTCTGGGCACTGCAGGGAGGAATTCAGAGAGAGGGCTGGCCGAGCCCAGCCCTGGTGTGGGGGAGGATTCCCGCTCTCAGGACAGGGCCTGAGCTGAAAGGTCAGTGCTGAGAACAAGGAGAGAAACAGCCTTTCCGTGACATGTAGCACCTCTTGGCTTTCCCCGGGTCTCTCCCCACGGGAGCCTGGTGGGATGGATGAAGAGAGTCTTTATCTTCTCTAGTAGTTCGCTGTGTCCATTGCTCTGGGTCCAGGTGATGCCCTGGGAACAACACAGCATCAAGGAGAATGATGAACTAGAAAAGGTGCTCTGGAACATGTAAAACTCATTGCCAAAGGGAAGACTCATTGTTGTTTTCTTGGTGGCCTGTGGATCAGAACATCAGCTTATGCTGAGCACCTCCTGTATTCCTGGAGAAGGGTTGGTACTGTCCCTGCATCTCCCCAACAGCCCTGGGATGTAGGTGTAGTCACCCTAGTTTTACCAATGGAGAACCAAGGCCCATGGAGGTTGCATAATCCTTCCAAGGCCTGGCAGACAATAAAATGTGGAGCCGAGGCTGGGTGCGGTGGCTCACACCTGCAATCCCAGCACTTTGGGAGGCCGAGGAGGGCGAATCACCTGAGGTCAAGAGTTTGAGACCAGCCTGGCCAACATGGTGAAACCTCTTCTCTACTAAAAATACAAAAATTAGCCTGGCATGGTGGTGGGTACCTGTAATCCCAGTTAATCAGGAGGCTGAGGCAGGAGAATCGCTTGAACCCGGTTGCAGTGAGCCGAGATGCACTCTAGCCTGGGTGACAGCGCAAGACTTTGTCTCAAAAAAACAAAAACAAAAACAAAAAAGGTGGAGCTGGATTTTGATCCCAGGCCTCTCAGATTGACAGAACGTCCCTCTGGACTAAGGAGAGAGGACACTGGGTGAGGTTGGGAGGGGCAGGGATGGAGGATTATGGTTTGGTGACCTTCACATGCTAAAAACTAACCAAGGTGTGTGGCGTGTGAGGAAGGGATGCCAAAAAACCTAGCAAACATGGGGACCCCAGACTTGGGGGAATTGAGATGGCAGTGGACAGGCTCATGCTGTTACAGAAAAAGTGTTCATGACACTTGTCTTTTTCTTTTTCTGAGGTGGAGTTTTGCTCTTGTTGCCCAGGCTGGAGTGCAGTGGTGCAATCTCAGCTCACTGCAAATTCTGCCTCCTGGGTTCAGGCAATTCTCCTGCCTCAGCCTCTTGAGTAGCCGGGATTACAGGCACACACCACCATGCCTGGCTAATTTTTTGTATTTTTGGTAGAGACAGGATTTCACCGTGTTAGCCAGGATGGTCTCGATCTTCCGACCTCATGATCCGCCTGCCTTGACTTCCCAAAGTGCTGGGGATATAGGTGTGAGCCAATGCGCTTGGCCTCATGAAACTTGTTAAAGCAAGTAGGGAAGACTTTCAAGAGGGACTGCTGCCATGGAGGTTTTGTAGCGGGGGAGAGAGAGAGGACTCAACTTTGAGTACAAGGAAAAGTGAAGACTTAGGGCCAAGGAGGAGGGAAGGGGTCAGTGATGGAAAATTTCAAAAAGGAAACATCAGGAGGAAGAGGGATTCTGTTTAACCCAGATCGACAGGTTAAATCACCCTGAAGGCAGGCCAGGGTGATTGCATATTGAGGGTGGGGGTGTGTTTGCTAAGTCGACCCAGCAGGATTCTTGTTAAAACTGGACTGAGCAGGCCAAGGACAGAGCACAAGGCCAAGGCCTAGTCTAGAAGAGGGCTCAGAAGCCCCCCACTCAAGTTTGGTCAAGTGGGGGAGTCTTTGGCAGCACCCAGACACTCACCTGAGATCTGGGCTGTGGGCTGCTGGGATCACTGTGCCATCAGTCAGCGGGGACTGACACAGGGTCCTCCATGTGCCCAGCACTGGACTAGGCTCTGTCTGGCACCTGGCTGTAGCTATGAGCTCCCTCTGTTCCTCGTCTCTCTTTGAGACCATCTTTGCCACCTGCCCTGACTCTGCTGGGAAACCTATCACATATGACTTCTGGGCATTGCCATCCTCCGCATTCCTCCATGAGCTCCTCAGGGGCAAGGAGCATGTCTCACTCATCTGTGTTTCTTGGTGCTTAGCTCATTGGAGTCTGTGTTGTGCTGAAGATTTTTTTTTTTTTTTTTTTTTTGACGGAGTCTCACTCTGTTGCCCAGGCTGGAGTGCAGTGGCACAATCTCGGCTCACTGCAACCTCTGCCTCCTGGGTTCAAGCAATTCTCCTACCTCAGCCTCCCCAGTAGCTGGGATTATAGGCATACGCCACCATGGCTGGTTAATTTTTTTGTATTTTTAGTAGAGATGGGATTGGCCAGGTGGGTCTTGGACCCCTGACCTTGTGATCCGCCTCTCGTGGCTTCCCAAAGTGCTGGGATTACAGGGGTGAGCCACCCTGCCTGGCCTGAAGATGTTTACAGAGTGGTGGTGTGTGAGGAGCTCTGGGGAAGGAGCTTTGGTTGGCCAGAGAGGACAGGGGAGGGTGCTGCATGCCATGGGGACAGCATGAGAAGTGGGGAGGTGAAGGGGCACGTGCTTCTGACGTGGAGCCCTGGGGAAGTCAGTGTGGCTGGAGCAGCTATTGCCAAACTCCAGGCTGCATCAGGACCACCTGGAGGGCAGTGACAAACAGATCTCTGGGCCCTGCCCCCGGAGTTCTGACTCCGTAGATCTGGAAGGGCCCTGAAAATTTCATTTCTAACAGTTTCCAAGCTGCTGCTGCTGCTCTTAGACTGGATAACCAAACTTTGAGGGGTAGGACTGGAGAAGAGCGGAATGAGAGGCTGGGCAAGGCTGCAGTGTAGGGTCTTGAAGTCTGATGGGGAATCTGAGTCGATTCCGCAGGCTGTGAGAAATTACCGTAGGGTCTTGTGCAGCAGGGAAGTGGTGAGAGGAAACTGGTGCTTTGCCAAGACGGTCCTGAAAAGGACAGAGGTAGGAGGTGGCGTGGCCTTGGCCGTGGTAACCAGGCAGGCAGTGAAAAGGCCAGAGACACCCCAGGGCGTGACAAGTCAAGGAAGCCATCCTGAACACCAACCGTGAGGGTCCCAACTTGCTTCAGAGGTGGCAGCTGGGGAGGAACTGGAAAAGCAGCTGGAGAGAACTCCCTACCCCTGCCCCCGGGAAGCTGAAGACTCAGGCCCTCCCTACCTTGGGTGACCCCAAGTTTTGTTTTAAGTGGATTTTCCCATTTTATAAATCACAGCAGAGCTGACACAGACCCCTACCTGTGATGGCTGTGGGGTCAGTGGGAATGGAGGGGTAGAAGTGACTGGAGGAGGCCGGGCATGGTGGCTCACACTTGTAATCCAGCACTTTGGGAGGCTGAGGCGGGCAGATCACCTGCGGTCAGGAGTTTGTGACCAGCCTGGCCAACATGGTGAAACCCCGTCTCTACTAAAAATACAAAAATTAGCTGGGGATGGTGGCGCATGCCTGTAATCCCAGCTGCTTGAGAGGCTGAGGCACGAGAATCACTTAAACCTGGGGGGCGGAGGTTGCAGTGAGCTGAGATAGAGCCACTGCATTCCAGCCTGGGCACAGAGTAAGACTCCATCTCAAAAAAAAAAAAAAAAAGCGACCGGAAGAAGATTTTGATGGAGACGCTGTGGTGCCCGGGTGGGGATTGCTGTCTGATGTCACAATCTGTGTTAGTTCAGCTCTGCTCTGGACTCCCCGCCTGGAGACGGGTTTGTAAACAACACATACTAATACCTTAGTCCGAGGCACAGAGCTCATGTTCTGGGCTCAGAGAGCCAAGTTAGCATTTTTAAAAAGCTCCCTCCCCCTACTTGAGCCCAATTCCAGACCCCTTGCCACATCAGGGTGGCCCTCCCAGGTGGGGAAATGTAGGCTGTTCTGGTGCCTGTGGACTGTCTCTGTCACCTCCTTCAGGAAGCCCTCGTGCCCATTTCGCCCACCCAGCACTGGGCTCATCAACTCGTGCTCACTGGTTTCCGTCCCACAGGACTGGGTGGCTCTGCCCCGGCAGGAAGTGGAAGCACAGACAGAGCCAGAGTTGGAGTTGGAAAACCTGTGTTCTCCTCCGCTCTCCCTCTTGACTGAGTGTTCTGAGGGTAGTTGCACAGTTTCCTCATCTTTAAAATGGAGATACCACGAGCGTCAAGGGAGACAGGTTATCTGAAAGTGTGACCGCTTAGCCAGGCTGAGCTATTGAAAGCAGCCAGCTTAATACGGGGTGTTTGTTCACTTGGAAGCGCTGTGTGGGGACAGGGGCTGCTGGGCAGCAAGGGCAGGGTCACTTCAGCTCCATCTGGCTCATGTGATCCACGTGGGTTTGCGCTAGAGGTCTGGCCTCTCGGCCCACCCTTTTCCATGTTCCAGTGGCCACAGAGGAATTGGAAGGGCCATGGAAGGCCTGTCTACTTTAAAACCTCTTTGTGAGATTCCCCACCAGGTCACCATTCTTTTCTTATCAGCAACTTGCCTTCATGAAGTGTCCATCTTCTGGGAGACTGTTTGCCTAAACCGAGTTTCGGATCAAACACACTTTAATGTAAATTGGTTTCATTTCCACTGAAACCGCGCTGCTGACGTCATAGAGAATGGGTGGCTGCTTTGCCTGTTGTTGTTGGTGGGTTGGGGTATATGGGAGAAGAGGAAGAATGGGAGGGGGTGGGCTGGCACTGGTGCGTCAGGGCAGCCAGGGGCACCGGGTCAGGGGAGGGAAGCCCAGGTCTTGGGCCCTGCAGTTTCGGTTTCTGTGGACATGCCCACCTTCTGTTCCATTGTTCTGTGGTGACATCCTGTCTCCTTGACCGTAAGTCGCACATCCACATTCCTCCTGAGTGCCTGTGGCCCTTGTTCATATCCTGGGCAAAGTGTTTATGTCCGCACGTGGAGGGCCACATGGTGCTACCGCTATGCCCCAGTCCTTGATCTTGGCTTCCGGTGAGGCAGGCTCCAGGGTTCAGGGCCAAGACGACACAGCTCTTTGCCAGGCAGCACAGGGGCCAGAGAGAGACTGTGGGAGTCCTGGTTCATGCTCTTCCTTAGTGACTGCTCTTCCTCAGCTACGGCTGCAGGATCTGGCTCCCAAACCAGCCGAGAGAGGCATCAACAACAGCCAACAGTCTGCTGAGTCACTTCTCCTGGGAGCCTTGGTTTCCGTGGCGTGGTTAGACCAGATCCTTGTTCTCAGTTGGGAGGGAGGATCACCTGCATCAGAATCAAAGGCTTGGAAGGTAGAGTGTTTACTGGAAATGCAGATGAGTGAGTTTCACAGTAAAGCCTGAGAAAGCGCCCAGGTCTGACTGCGGTTCTAGCTCTTGGCCTGCTTCTGAAGGTCTCGGATACCTCTTGCTCTAAGGCATGGGCTGGGAGCTTACTCCTCACTCAGCGCCTTAATCACTGCATTCAACCGGCCTGGTGGGAGCCTCTGGAGGAGCTTCACTGGCCTGTCTTGCTTCTTTGGGGTGACAGCCAGCCCCTCTTTTCCTAAGAGTTATAGGAAGTGCTAACCTGGAAGTCTATTGAGTGCAGGGGTCTCTCCTGAGCTCACCGGCAATTTCTAATGGCTTGTTTTCCTAATGGCTTGTTTTCCTAATGGCTGCACATTATCTGATCCCCTGAGTTCTGCATTGAGGGAACCAGGCAAATAAAATGCAAGGCTGATCTGGAGTTCTCCCTGCATTAGTGGTTAGCGCAATCTAGAACACTCTGATGCCCCGTTACACAGCTTTGTGTTGCAAAAATGGGATTTGGACAGAGTCAAAAAAGCCTGAGTGTAGGTTCTGCTGCATGCCCACGGTGGAAACCAGGGGTTCTCAGTGGGGGGGATCTTCCCCCTGAGGACATTTTGCAGTGTCAGGAGACATTTTGGGTTGTCACAGCTGTAGGGAGGGTGGTAGAGGCCAGGAAGCTGCTAGTTCTCCTGTCATGTGCAGGGAAGTGTCTGGCCCTGAATTCAAGAGTGGTGTGCTGGAGAAATCCTGCTGTAAACCTAGGCCTTAGTTTCTCCATCTATAAAATGAAGTCAGCCTAGAGCAGTGTTTTTTTAGCTGAGTCATGAGCCATGGGTCCTAAAATTAGTTTAATGCTTATAACTAGCATTTAAAAAGGCAAAACAGAATAGGATAGAAACCGTCAGGAAGTACCGGAGTGCATAGCACATGGCAAGCGTAGATTTTGTTGTTGTTGTTGAGATGGTGTCTCGCTCTGTCACCGGGCTGGAGTGCAGTGGCGCGACCTCAGCTCACTGCAACGTCCACCTCCCGAGTTCAAGAGATTCCCGTCTCACCCTCCCGAGTAGCTGGGACTACAGGTGTGTGCCACCACACCCAACTAATTTTTGTATTTTAGTACAGATGGGTTTTCACCATGTTGGGCAGGATGGTCTCAATCTCCTGACCTCGTGATCCGCCCACCTCGGCCTCCCAAAGTGCTAGGACTACAGGCTTGAACCACTGTGCCTGGCCAGCAAGGGTAAATATGTGAAACGTGTGTGTGTGTCCCAAGTCATAACGTAAATTGTGTTTTTACTATGCTTTTTAAGCAAAAGAGGTTAAGAACTGTTTGTTTAGATCCTTCCTGCTGCCGTTGTATGTTTTTCTGAGTTGTAGGTCTCTCCAGGTTACACTTTGAAAAATCCCATCGCCAGGCTGGGCACAGTTGTTCATACCTGTAATCCCAATGCTTTGGGAGGCTGAAGCTGGAGGATTGCTTGAGCCCAGGAGTTTGGGGCCAGCCTGGGTGACATACTGAGACCCCCGTCTGTACAAAAATATACAAAAATTAGCTGGGCTTGGTGGCACACACCTGTAGTTCCAGCTCTTTGGGAAGCTGAGGCGACAGGATTGCTTGAGCCCAGTTCAAGGTGCAGTGAGCTGTGATCACATCACTACACGTCATCCTGAGCGACAGAGCAAGATCTCAAAACAAGAGAAAACAAAACCCCCAATTCCCTTGCCACTCCCGTGCTCCAGGTGTGGACTGACTGCTCCTCAAGCCCCCCTCCGCCATCCCCGGCCAGGAATTCTCCATGCCATGCAGTTCAGTCGTCACCGAAGGGCACGAGGCAGCCCTCCTCCTGCCCCTAGACTGCTGTTTTTGGTTTGTCTCTGGGTGGGTGGGGGCTGGTTACCAAAATCTAAATCAGTCCCTTCAGGAACCCCAGTTCCTGCAGTAGGTGAAGCTCGGGGGGCAGCCAGCATCACCTCCCCTGACTGCCTGTAGCTGCCTCACAGGGGCTCAGCCCCGGGCTGCCCCTTGGACTTCACTTACTTAAAACAGCGCTAGGGCTGGAGTCCCAGCTCTGTCATCACTGACTGGCTCTGTGATGATGGGCCAGTTACCCCAGGGTCTGCCACCTGGCCGGCTGCGGGCCCCGCAGCCTGTGTGGGCAGGCTCCTCGGTTATTTACTCTAGGAGGGCGGAGCGAGGGCGGGGCTCCCCTTCCCTCCCACATGCTTCTCCTGGTTCTTTCCTGTTTGCTTTTTCTGCTTCTGCTGAATTCTTGGTTTGTTCAGCCTTGCAGGCCTTACTTTTCAAACTTACAGCCATAGTGACCTTGGGGCTTTCTTGTGGCACACGCTCAGCTCTGTCCCCTGTGGAGCAAGTTCCTTGCTCAGGTGATTTTGCATCTTTGAAAGCCTCTAAGCGCTGCAGATCCACAGCTGCAGGGCCATGCCAGCCCCAGCTGCCTGGCTGCCTCTGAAGCATTCCCTACCCATCCTCCAGTCTCTGGCAGACTTGGTCCCACCCACGCTTTCTGCATCCTCAGGAGAAGGAGAGACTGCAAGGAGAGGCTCACGAGGTCCCTTTCCCATTTCCAGGAGGGAGATGCCTTTGGCTCAGAGGTGACATATTCGCTGAGTTACCCAGTGAAGCTGGGCAGAACTCTCTGTCCGTCTGCCCTGTGAGATGGGATGGAAGGAGGATTCGCTGATGGGGTGGCAGCCTCGGTGGTAATAAGGGACCCGGGCCCGCAGACCCCGTGGGCTCATTTGTCTGCTCTCCAGCAGGTGGGAGCCTCTGTTCTGGCAGGTCTCCAGTGAGGAGTGTGAGTGCATCCCTGCCCTGTCGCATGGGCTCACTCTGGGCTGTGTGTAGTGTTCCGAAGGGCCGAGGGAGGGATTTGGTCTTCGGCCCAATGCCCTGGAGAGCTCCTAGGAGGGGGTGCAAACTGAAGGTTGTTACCTGGTTGTCCGATTTTTTTTTTCAACATTACGGAAATTTTCAAACATACAGAAAGGTTGAAAGACTTCAAGATTCATATACTCCTCTCTCAGATTCTAACATTACTGATAAATGAAATAAAATTGAAAATAAGTTACTCTATTTACACAATCACTTCTCTAGTTGTTTGATTTTCTTTGGCCAATGTCTTGCTGTCAGTAAGTTTGTTAGCTTTTAAAGGTGTGCTTGCTGTAAAAACTGTTCTAGGCAGGAATGCAGAGCGACGGAGACTCCTCGGCTCAGACAGGACAAGTCCCCTTTCACTTGGCGTGCACCTCCTTTTTCTCTCAGCTGCGTTGATCTGGAGCGCTGCGGAACATGGTTTATGCACTGTGGGTGGTCTGCGTGTCTTTCCTGGTGGCTGCTGCTGCTGGCGTATCATTCAAAACTGTTCCTAGAATACACTAGTTATTTACATGGGACAGCCCTCGCTGAATTCCCGCCAGCAACAAGTCTATTCTGTAGCTCATTCTGGTTGGTTTGGAGTGTTTATGTGTTGCAGTGTGCATGGTGTGTGTGCGCGAGCATGTGTGTGTCTGTGTGTGTGGTTGTCCTCCTGCAGCCTCAGTTCCTCTCCTGGCTAGGAGTGAGGAGACCCCTGCCTCAGCTCCCTGTTTTCGTGGCTCTTTTGGGCTTGGTTCCACAGACATCTTAACCTTTTCTTGCTGAGAAGAAGCCCACACTCCCCTATCCCTTCTAGGAGAAGAGAGATTTGCTCTTTTTTTTTTTTTTTTTGAGACACGGTCTTGCTCTGTTGCCCAGGCTGGAGTGCAATAGCTGATCTTGGCTCACTGCAACTTCCACCTCCCAAGTTCAAGCGATTCTCCTGCCTCAGCCTCCTGAGTAGCTGGGACTACAGGCGTGTGCCACCATGCCCAGCTAATTTTTGTATTTTTAGTAGAGGTGGGGTTTCACTATGTTGGTCAGGCTGGTATTTGCTCATTTTTAAGACCAACTTTACCAATTTCTGTCTCCAAGTCTTGAGACCAGACTCTATATTTTCCCTTCTGGTTCTTTTCATTCTTATGACCAATTAGTTATCTTTGAACATCAAAGACCCGGCACAAGCAGCAGCAGTTCTCAAAAACTATGTGAGACTTGCTAAGCTTTGGTCATGCTGTGAAAAACGTCTCTTGCCTGTGTTTCCTCTTTAATGCCAGCCACCATCACCCTTGTGGCCCTGTTCAGCACTCACAACCACACCATTCCCAGAGCCTATTTTATCATGTGTCTGGATCTTCAGACATTTCCACTGTCAACCATTTAGTGTGTCCTTATTAATTCTATGTGCTGTGTAAGGCCTTTAACCCACACGATCTCTGAACTCCTGAATAATCAAATTCAGTAAACTTAGGTGGGGCTCATGAATCGCCATTTTAAACAAACAGCCCAGGGAATCTGACTTGAACTGTCCTAAGATACATTTTAAATAGCACTGCTAGGCTGGGGTGGGGGCGGGGGAATGACTCATGCCTTTAATCCCTGCACTTTGGGAAGCGGAGGCAGAAGGATCACTTGCATCCAGGAGCTCAAGACCAGCCTGGGCAACACGGGGAGATCTTGTCTCTACAAAATATAAAAAAAAAAATTAGCTGGGTGTGGTGGTATGCATCTGTGGTCCCAGCTACCTGGGAGGCTGAGGCAGGAGGATTGCTTGGGTCCAGGAGGCAGAGGCTGCAGTCAGCCATGTTCACATCACTGCATCCCCAGCCTGGGCAACAGAACACAACCCTGTCTCAGTGAATGAATGAATGAATGAACAAATGAACGAATGACACTCTCCTAGAGCACCTGTTACCAGTAACTCAGCTGCCTTACAATGTCGCGTATTTGTTTTCTATTTATACTCCAGTTGTAAACTCCCGTAAGCAAGAGATCAAGCTTTTATTACATTTTTCTTTTGTGATATATGAGTCCACCAGAGGGCTGTGTATCCAGAAGTCACTCAATAATTATTTTTAGATGAATGAAAAAATGGGTGAGAAAATGAGATTTTTAGGGAGATTTTTGTTGCTCACTTGTTAAGACTTTTGGGGGCGTTTTCTGCTGAGAAAAGATTATGTGTATGATGATTCTTAATCAATGTACTCATTGTTTGAGGGGAGTAATAATCGCTACTGTTGACTTTTTTCTCTTGCAGGGGACTTCCAGAATGGCAAGAGAGTGAGCCTCTCCGTGTATCTCGGGGAATTTTTTGACATCCATTTGTTTGTCAATGGTACTGTGACACAGGGGGACCAAAGGTAAGCCTAGAATGTCTGAGTTAGAAAGGACCCTAGGGATCCCCTGGCACAAGCCCTCATTTCTCAGATGAAGAAGCTGGGGCCCAAAGAATGGAAGCAAATGTGGCAAGGAAGTGAGTAGCAGGGCTGGGAGACAGCCAGGTCTTCCAATTGCTGGTCTAGGCCCTCAGCCACTTTGCACCATGGTCTGAACCCTACAACGTGGGGTTGGGGTTAGAAGGAGGGAGAGACATCCAGAAAATGCACGAGAGGTCTGCTTCTGAACTTAGCCTTTGCCTTCCAGAGTCTCCATGCCCTATGCCTCCAAAGGGCTGTATCTGGAAACTGAGGCTGGGTACTACAAGCTGTCCGGTGAGGCCTATGGCTTTGTGGCCAGGATCGATGGCAGCGGCAACTTTCAAGTCCTGCTGTCGGACAGATACTTCAACAAGACCTGCGGGCTGTGTGGCAACTTTAACATCTTTGCTGAAGATGACTTTATGACCCAAGAAGGTAAGATTTTCTGGGATACCATTTCCCTAAATGTGGCTGTGGTTTTTATTTCCTTCTCATAAACCTTCACTATCATGCCTACCTTGACATTCACTCCTCACTGTGACCTCACCTCAACTGATGTTGCCAATCTCTTCTCTTCGCATTCCATTCCAACGCCTAGACCTCTAGTCAAACCAGGTCTTCGAGCTCCTCAAAGCTGGCTTTGTTCAACTTTGAATTCTGGATAGCAACTTACACGTGGTAAATGGTTGGTCAATGCTGGATGGTTTGAGTCGATCCTCCTCAGCCCACTATGGTGGAGTGGATAAAATCTATGGAGTGGTCCCCCACACCATCCAAAAAGGCCAGTTTATGTATGTGTGCGTGTGTGTGTTCACAAACAATAGGAGGTAATATGGATAATGTGATAATGTGAAAACGCTGAAGATGAATACTTCAGTCTTCTTTAGATAATTTCAGTTACATAAACATTCAATCAGTGATACTCCCTTGCCAAAGCTGAACACTTATGCATAAGTTATCGTTCTTCCTTCTGACCCAGCTACTTTCTGATTAGAGAGTAAGCATGTAGAGAAACAATCGACTGTTCCTTTCATTGGAATGTACTATAATGGTATGATAGTTTATTTTTGTTTTCTCCAGCACTGATTTTGTTGTCTGATATGTAGATTTAGGGCTATAGATTTCCCTCTAAATGTCACTTTGGCTGCACTGTGTGTGTGTGTGTGTGTGTGTGTTATATATATGTAGAGAGTGTATGTGTATATATATAGTGTGTATGTGTGTATATATGTAATTACATATATTGTGTATATATATACACATATATGTGTGTGTGTGTATATATATTTAGAGATTAGGTCTTGCTCAGTTGCCCAAACTGGTCTTGAACCCTTGGGCTCAAGCAGTCCTCCTGACTCAGCCTTCCAAGTGGAATTATAGATGTGCGTTACTGTGCCCAGCTATACCAATTTTGATATGTAACATATTTAGTTTTATATATTTTCTAATTTCCATTTTGAGCTCTTTCTGAGCCTATATGCATTTAAAAATTCTGAGTTTTCACAAAAGTGTAGAGTCATGTAACCACCACAATTGAACTATAGAACAGGTTCATCACCCTCAAAATCACCATGCTCCTTTGTAGTCAAATCCTCCCTCAACTCCTAGCCCCTGGTGGCCACTGATCTTTTATCCGTTTCTGTAGTTTTGATATTTCCAAAATTCATATGACTGTAATCATACACTATTTGGAGTATTTAGTCTTGTAAGTCTGGCTTCTTTCACTTAACATAGTCCGTTAGAGATTAATCCATGTTGGTGCATGTATCCGTGGTCTGCTTCTATTTACTGCTAGGGAGTAGTCACCATAATTTGTTTATCCATTCACCAGTTAGTTGAAGGACATTTCGTTCTTTCCAATTTTGGGAAATTATGAATAAAGCCACTCTAAACATTTGTGTATAGATTTCTAAGCCCCCCATTTTTTTTATATATGCCATGATAGATATAACATAGATATATATGCCATGATAGATATAACATAAAATTTACTATCTTTTTTTTGAGTTGGAGTTGCCCAGGCTGGACTGCAATGGTGTGATCTTGGCTCACTGCAATCTCCACCTCCTGGGTTCAAGCGATTCTCCAGCCTCAGCCTCCTGAGTACAGGCGCCCACCACCACATCTGGCTAATTTTTATAGTTTTAGTAGAGATGAGGTTTCACCGTGTTGGCCAGGCTGCTCCTGAACTCCTGACTTCAGGTGATTCCCCTCACCTTGGCCTCCTAAAGTGCTGGGATTATGGGTGTGAGCTACCTTGCCCGGCCAAAATTTACTGTCTTATCCACTTTTATGTATATAGTTCAGTGATATTAGGTACATTCATGCTGTTGTACAACCATCACCACCATCCATTTCCAGAACTCTCTTCATCTTGCAGAATTGAAACTCTATACTCACCACACAGTAACTTCCTGTTCTTCCCTCTGGGCTCCTGGAAGCTGTGATTCTGCTTTCTGTCTATGATTTTGACTACTCTAAATACCTCATATAGTGTAATCATACAGCATTTGTCTTTTTGTGACTGGCTTATTTCACTTTGCATAATGTCCTCAAGGTTCATTCATGTTGTGACATATGTCAGAATTTTTTTCCTTTTTAAGGATGAATAATATTCCATTGTATCAGAGGAATTTGAGGAAAAGAAAAACAAATTTCATTGTACATGCAGACCATACTTTGCCTATCCATTTATCCATCAACGGATACTTGGATTTCTTCCACGTTTTACCTATAGTGAATAATGTAGCGTATAATGCTGCTGAATAATGAGCATAGGTATACAAATAACTCTTCAAAACCCTGCTTTCAGTTATTCTGAGTATATACCCAGAGGCAGAATTCCTGGATTGTGTGGCAGTTTTATTTTCTTCATATATTTAATTCTTTATTTTTCAAGTATGTGAAAATTTAAAATACTGCCTTTTATAATGTCTATTTCTCTTATATGCAGTTTCTTTTAAAACATTTAAAAATTTTTTTCTTTTTAAAAATTTGTATAAGGCCAGGCTTGATGGCCCACGCCTGTAATCCGAGCACCTTGGGAGGTCGAGACAGATGGATCACTTGAGGTCAGGAGTTCCAGACCAGCCTGGCCTATATGGTGAAACCCCGTCTCTACTAAAAATACAGATATTAGCTGGGCGTGGTAGCACACGTCTGTAATGCTAGCTACTAGGAAGGCTGAGGCAGGAGAATTGCTTGAACCCAGGGGATGGAGGTTGCAATGAATGAGAGTCTGTCTCAAAAAAAATTTTTTTTGGTATAAATTTATAGGGTACAAGTGCAGTGTTGTTACATGCATAGGTTGTGTAGCAGTCAAGTCAGGACTTTTAGGGTACAATATACTTTGTACTCATTAAGTAATTTCTCATCATCCACCCCCTCCCACTCTCTCTCACCTTTCTGAGTCTCCAATGTCTGTCATTCTACTGTTTCTGTGTGTACACCGTTTTTAGTACCCACTTATCAGTAAGAACATGTAATATTTGACTTTCTGTGTCTGGTTTGTTTCACTTAACGTAATGACTGCCGATTTTACCCATGTTGCTGCAAAAGACGTGATTTCATTCTTACGGCCAAATAGTATTTCATTGCGTATGTGTACCACATTTTCTTTCCTCTTTCTTTCTTTCTTTTTCTTTCTTTCTTTCTTTCTTTCTTTCTTTCTTTCTTTCTTTCTTTCTTTCTCACTTTCTCGCTTTCTCTCTTTCTCTCTTTCTCTCTTTCTTCTTTCCTTCCTTCCTTCCTTCCTTCCTTCCTTCCTTCCTTCCTTCCTTCTTTCTCTTTCTTTCTTTCTTTCTTTCTTTCTTTCTTTCTTTCTTTCTTTCTTTCTTTCTTTCTTTCTTTCCTCTTTCTTTTCTCTCTCTCTCTCTCTCTTTCTGTTTTTCTTTTTTGACAGGGTCTTGCTCTGTCTCCCAGGCTGGAGGGCAGTGGCATGATCTTGGCTCACTGCAACCTCCATCTCCCAGGTTCAAGCAATTCTTTGCCTCAGCCTCCTGAGTAGTTGGGATTACAGCTGTGTGCCACCAAGGCCAGCTAATCTTTGCATTTTTAATAGAGACGGGTTTTGCCATATTGGCCAGGCTGGTCTCAAACTCCTGACCTCAGCTGATCTGTCCACCTTGGCCTCCCAAAGTGCTGGGATTACAGGCGTGAGCCGCTGCACCCGGCCTACATTTTCTTTACCTAATCATTTGTTGATGGGCATTTAGGTTGATACCATGTCTTTGCTATTGTAAATGCACAATAGATATACTAGTGCAGGTATGTTTTTGATATATTGATTTCTTTTCCTTTGGGTATTACCCAGTAGTGGGATTGCTGGATTGAATGTACTATTTTTATTAATAATTCTTTGAAAAATCTCCATACTGTTTTCCACAGAGGTTGTACTCATTTACATTCCCACCAACAGTGTATGAGAGTTCCCCTTTTTCCTTATCCTGGCCAACATCTGTTATTTTCTGTCTTTTTAATAATAACCATTGTGACTAGGGTAAGATGATATCTCATTGTGGTTTTAATTTGCATTTTTCTCATGACAAGTTATGTTGAGCATTTTTTTTCATATTCCTGTCGGATATTTGTACGTCTTCTTTTGAAAAATGCCTGTTCATGTCCTTCGCCCACTTCTTCCTGAGATTGTTTATTTTTCATTGTTGTTGAGTTGTTTGAGTTCCTTGGGTATGAATAAGTTTGCAAATATTTTCTTCCGTTCTGCAGGTTGTCTGTTCACTCTCTTGATTATTTCTTTTGCTGTGCAGAAGATTTTTAGTTTAATGAAGTCTCATTTGTCTGTTTTTGATTTGGTTGCCTGTTTTTGAAGTCTTAGTCAGAAATTCCTTGCTCAGACCAATATCAAGTAGGGTTTTCCCAAGGATTTTTTCTAGGATTTTTATAGTTTCAGGTCTTACATTTAAGTCTTTAATACATCTTGACTTGATTTTTTTTGTACATGGTCAGAGATAGGGGTCCAGTTTCATTCTTCTGCATATGGCAATCCAGTTTTCCCAGCACCATTTGTTGAAGAAGGTGTTTTTTCCCTAGTATACATTGTTGTCAGGTTTGTCAAAGATCAATTGGCTCCTACTCTGGGTCTCCATCTCCATTGATCTATATGTATATTTTTATACCAGTACCATACTGTTTGGTTACTATATTCTTGTAATATATTTTATTTTATTTTATTTATATTTTGAGACAGAGTTTCATTCTAGTCTCACTCTAGTCTCATTCGCCCAGACTAGAGTGCAGGGGAGCAAACTGGGCTCACTGCAACCTCCACCTCCTGGACTCAGGCAATTCTCCTGCCTCAGCCTCCCTAGTAGGTGAGACTACAGGCACACGCCACCATGCCCAGCTAAGTTTTTTGTATTTTTAGTAGAGACGGGGTTTCACCATGTTGACCAGAATGGTCTCGATCTCTTGACCTCGTGATCCACCCACCTCGGCCTCCCAAAGTGCTGGGATTACAGGCGTGAGCCACTGCACCCAGCCCCTTTGTAATATATTTTGAAGTCACATATTGTGATGCCTCCAGCTTTGTTCTTTTTGTTCAGGATTGCCTTGGCCATTTGGGCTGTTTTTCAGTTTCATATGAATTTTAAGATTTTTTTTTTGCTAATTCTGTGAAAAATGACATTGGTACTTTGATAAGGATTACATTGAATCTGTAGGTTGCTTTGGGCATTATGGTCATTTTAGCAATATTAATTCTGATCCATTAGCATGGAATTCCATTTTTAATTTTTTTGAGAAACCGTCATACTGTTTTTCACAGTAATAGTACCATTTGACATTCCCGCCAACAGTGCAAAAGAGCTCCAATTTCTCAACATTGTAGTTGCTTTTTTTTGATAGTTTCCAGCCTAATAGGTGTGAGATGGTATTCACGTACAGATTTTTGTATAGACATATGTTTAAGTGTCTCTGGAATAAATATCTGGGCGTGGGACTTTGGGCAGTATGACAAGTGTATGAGAAACTTTATGAGAAACCGCTAAACTGTTTTTCAAAGTGGCTATACCACTTGCATTCCCACCAGCAATGTGTGAGTTCCAGCTGCTCTTATTTTTTTATTTTAGCAATTTAAATCTATATATTTATATAATATATAGATTTAAATTGCTTATATATGTAGTGCTTATTTATCTATATAGATACCACTATCTATATATATATCTATATAGATACCACTATATAGATATAGATATATAAGCAATTTAAATATATATATTTATAATGTTTATAGACCCTTAAAAGTGTTGTCACCCTTTAAGGGTCCCAGCTTCATAATGGGGGTCTCAGGATCTCCTTCCTACATGATACAGATCCAAAGCTGTTAAATCCAAGCCCCTTTGTTGGCAAGATTGCCCTGACTTCAACACTCGCCAGTTCTGTTTTTCCATTTTCTCTCTTTATCCTTTCCCTCCTCCTCCTTTAAATATATACATATTTAAATATACATATATTTAAATTGCTTATATATCTCTATATAGTGGTATCTATATAGATATATAAGCAATTGCTTATATATCTCTCTCTATATAGTGCTTATATGTCTATATAGATATCACTATATATATATAGTGCTTATATATCTATAGAGATACAATTATCTATGTATATAGATATATAGATGGTGGTATCTCATTATTATTATTTTAATGTAAGATCATTCTGCCTTTTTACTATAAAGTTCTGCCTCTTTCCATTCATTTTATATTAAATGTTTTGTTGATATATTTGGATTTATATTTACCATTCTTATTTTGTGTTTTCTACTATTGCTGCTTTCTCGATGTTATTTCTTTTCCTGTGACTCTCACTGTCTTCCTTACTTTATTTGAATAAGTATTAGGTTTGGCATTATTATCATGGCTTTACACCATCAGTGCTTGTTTAGATATGTCTTAATTTTTTTTTTGATAGAGTTGGGGGGTCTCACCATGTTGCCCAGGCTGGTCTTGAACTCCTGAGTTCAAGCAATCCTCCCACCTTGGCCACCCAAAGTGCTGCGATTACAGGTGTGAGCCACCATGCCTGGCTGGATTTGCGTTGATGTTTAACAGATTCTTTGCTCATGATTTCTCCTTTCATTTGGGTTTAATTTCTATTTTCTAAAAAAACACTCTTTAGTAGTTCCTTCATTCAGGGCCTGGTAATTATAACTGAAGCAAATGCTCCTTCTTTCTTATGTGACACTTTAGCTGGGTATATAGAATTCTAGGATGACAGTTATTTCTCATAGAACTTTGAGGAATTCCATTGCTGCTGTTGAGAAGTATGTTGTCAGTCTAATTATTATTTGTGTCTAGGTGTAGGTTTTATTATTATTATCTTGCTTGGGACTTACTGTGATTCTTGAATCTGATGCTTCCTATCTTTCATCAGATTTAGAACATTTTCAGTCATTTTTTCTCCTTTGGGAACTATGAGAAATATGTTGGATATTTTAATTTCATCCACCTTTTTATCTTTACCTTACTTCCATTTTTTTCTAGCTCTTTATCCCTCTCTGTTGCTTTTTAGGTCATTTTCTTGGCTCAAGTGTTGTGCTCATGCTGGTTGGTGAGAATCAATTGTGTGTATCTCTTTCCGGCTCCATGTTCACTAATATTACATTGGTAGCTTGAAACTGGCCATGGTAGGAGTATTAACTCACTGGAAATCAGCAAATGCTATAAATCAGAGCTTTGTTTTTTTTTTTCCTGGAGGGGGGATTATCAGCTTATCTCTATTTAAAAATCTATCTTCTAATTCACTAATTATCTCTCAAGTGTTTCTAATCTGCAGGTTATGTCTAACTGATCAATAGAGGTTTTTCTTTATTTCATTAACTGTATTTGTAATTTTAGAAGGTAAACCTGGCTCTTTTCTACTCTATTGTTTTTCTTATTGTCTTGTTATTTTATAAAATTTTTATTTCTTCTTTACAACAATAATTTTTTTTTTTTTTTTGAGACAGAGTCTTGCTCTGTCATCAGGCTGGAATGCAGTGGCGTGATCTCGGCTAACTGCAACCTCTGCCTCCTGGGTTCAAGCAATTCTCCTGCCTCAACCTCCCTCCTCAGTCCCTTAGCTGGGACTATAGGTGCATGCCACCATGCCCAGCTAATTTTTGTATTTTTTAGTAGAGATGGCGTTTCACCATGTTGGCCAGGAGGGTCTCGATCTCTGGACCTTGTAATCCACCCGCCTCGGCCTCCCAAAGTTCTGGGATTACCAGCGTGAGCCACCGCGCCTGGCCCAACAATAATTTTAAATATATTTGTTTTATAACATCTATATAGAAATTTTATTATCTGAAGATTTTGAAGCTCTAATCTTGTTATTTCTGTGTCTAGTGACTCTTGCTTAGAGTGGACTGTTTCCTCTGTTCCATAATTTTGGATTGTGAACTCATCTTTGAAGGGTTTTGTGTTAATATTTCAATATGGAGTTACTAAATCTTGTAAGAAGTATAAATTGGAATCTGAAATCCACATGAGGGCTTTCCCACAACTACAGATTTTGAGGGAGACCTTTTTTTTTTCCCTCACTTATCCAGAGCCCAGATTAAGGTAAGAAACTTCTTTGTTTCCTGTTTTTGGAGACAGAGTCTTGCTGTGTTGTCCAGACTAGAGTGTGGTGGTGTGATCTGGGCTTGCTGCAAACTCCTCCTCCCGGTTCAAGCAATTCTTCTGCCTCAGCCTCCTGAGTAGCTGGCATTACAGACACCCACCACCAAGCCCAGCTAATTTTTGTATTTTTAGTAGAGACAGGGTTTCACTGTGTTGGACAGGCTGATCTTAAACTCCTGACCTCAAGTGATCCACCTGTCTCGGTCTCCCAAAGTGCTAGAATCAGATGTGAGCCACTGTGCCTGGTCCATTGCTTCTTAGAGTAGGTTTTTTTTTTTTTTTTCTTGTGAACTTTCTCATGGAGGGTGTTGACATCCTTTAAGGGTCCCAGCTTCACAACGGGAGTCTCAGGATCTCTTTCCTACGTGATACAGATCCAAAGATGTTAAACTCAAGCCCCTTTGTTGGCAAGATTGCCCTGACTTCAACACTCACCAGTTATGTTTTTTCCATTTTCTCTCATTATCCTTTCCCTCCTCCTCCTTTTTGTCTTTTGAAATTTCTTCTACTTTTTTGTGAGATTAGCCATAGAATTCAACAGGGCATTTGTCCATTATAGAGGCACATGTTTCAGTGTTTTCTAATCTGTCATATTGCTAGAAATAGAAGTCCCAGCCCTAAAATGTATTTCATATTCCCAGGCTCTAAGGTTTAAAAACTAAAAATGGGGTCTATGGTGTGAAGAATAAGGTGGTGGTGGTTGGTAAAAATTCATGACTCTGGTGATGGTTCAGAAACCATCCTTAAAGGATTGGGGGTTTATTTGTCTTTGGTTGTTAAAGACTCAGCACTATTTGTTCCCAAACAGTTAATCTGGCTTCCTGACTTCTAGGTCTGCTCAGTTTGGCTTCTATTTTGGCTCTCAGAGAGTTTTCTCTAAGCAAGAGTATTTGTAATTTCATCTCTTGGACAGCCTATGTCTCATTTCAGATCTGGCCCCATAAAGTTTCACTTCATAGAAAGTCAGGGCTAAAAATGACCCTAGACATCATCTAGTCTAACTCTTTATTTGCATGTGAGGAATTGGGATCAGCCCAGATCACACAGGGTCACAGAAGGGCTTTGCCCAGGCAACAACACGAAGCCTCCTCTATGTCCCTATCTTAATGTGGTTTATTAGAAAGTGTCAGAACCTGTGTGGTGTGGAATGACTGAGAATCCAGAGAGTACCTATCACAATGTCTGGTACACAGTTAACATGTCACAAATTTAAGTTCTCTTGCCACCAATATAACATATTATGTCATATATCAGTTTTCTGTGGCTACCAACACATTATCTCAAACTGGGTGGCTTAAAACAACTGGAATTTATTCTCTCATGGTTCTGGAGGTCAGAATTTTGCGATCAAGGTGTTGGGAGGCTCAAAGCTCCTTCCAGAAGCTCTCGGGAACCATCTGTTCCTAGCCTGTTCCACCATCTGCAGCCATATCTGACTCACGGCTGCATCACTCCGGCCTCTGCCTCTGTCTTCACATTGCCTTGTCCTCTGCACGTGTCTTTGTCCGGTCTCCCTTTACTCATCTCTTACAAGGATACAGATTATCGCAATTAGGCCCACCCAAATAATCCAAGAGAAACTCTTGCTCTCAAGATCCCTAACTTAAGCACATCTTTTGCCATATGAGATAATATTTACATGTTCCAGGGATTAGGAAGTGAATATATCTTTGATGGTTGTGGGGGGGTGGTTTCTACCTGTCAAACCCCAGATAACAACTGACTATATTCTAAGGTCTCATTTATAGTGTTCTTCCCCTGGGACAGTTTATTTACTATTCGCAAATGTATGACTTGACCTTGAGACGTACTTCACTCTTCCAGGCCTGGCTATGCAAAAAACTGCTCATCCCAATACTGCAAAGGTACTCGTCTCATACTAGCTTTTCATACAGATTCAGCAGTACTATTAGATAATTGCTTTGCACCAGGCCATGTAGGTCCATGAGGCCCTCACAGTCTATTGTGAGTAGCTGACAGTAGCATGAGCACTGTAATTTAAAGCACAGATGCCGTGAGACCCTGGAGCATGCAGTGACCTGGAGGCTGGGCTTAGGTTCCGTGTCATGTTCTTACCTTCATTCTGCAAAAATATTTTGAGCATTCACAATCCACTAGATAAGAATTTAGAGATGAGACACAGCCCATGCCCTTAAGTAAGGAGTTCACAGTTGAATGGGGGATGAATATGAGCAAAAATAATATAAACCAAAGAGTGATGAGTGTTTTGGTAGAGGGCTGCCCAGGGTAGCATGGGGCACAGAGAAGGGACACCCAAGCAGGCTGGGGTGAGGAATGAGAGTAGAGCTGTTTTGAAAGGCTCCTTGGAGGCGGTGGTTCTTGAGCTGTATCTTGAAGAAGGAATGGAGATAGATAAGGCAATACAGGGAGGAGAACATTCCACATGGAAGGAGAAAGCCACATGAAGGCATGGAGACGTGAGAGGGAAAGGGCCTCTCCTCATCATCTTTCACCTCATCTCCCTCATTGTAATTGTATCCATCCATTCATCCATCCATCCATCCATCCATCCATCCATCCTTCCTTCCTTCCTTCTTCAGTCTCCAACCGTCTGCTGAGCTCTGACACCCATTCCCTGTAATGTTAGGCTGAGCACTGTATGCATGCTTGTTGTTTAATTTAATACAAGTTAGATTCAGGTAAAACAGACCTAGAGCCTGGTATGGTGGCCCACACCTGCAATCCCAGTTACTCGGGAGGCTGATGCGGGATCGCTTGAGCCCAGGAGTTCTGGGCTGCAGGGTACTATGCTGATCAGGTGCCCACACTAAACTTGGCATCAATATGGGGGCCTCCTGGGGAGTGGGGGACAACTGGGTTGCCTAAGGAGGGGTGAACTAGCCAGGCTGGAGAAAGGTCAAGTTAAAACTCCTGTGCTGCCCAGCAGTGGGATTGCATTTGTGAGTAGCCACTGCACTCCAGTCTGGGAAACATAGCCAGATCCTGTCTCTTTATAAAAAATTAAAACAAAAAACACAAAACCACCAACAGACTTAGAGTTTTCACTCAGAAGTTCTGGGACAGGCATAACTGAAGTGTTATTTTCCTGAAACTTTCCTTCACAGGCACTTTGACCTCGGACCCCTATGACTTTGCCAACTCATGGGCTCTGAGCAGTGGAGAACAGTGGTGTGAACGGGCATCTCCTCCCAGCAGCTCGTGCAACATCTCCTCTGGGGAAATGCAGAAGGTGGGTGTGGCCTGGCCTGGGTGTACCTGGGTGGTGTGTGATTTCTGGGTCTAAAAGACAGAAGGACTCAGTCTTATATCCTTCCCTCTGGGGGAGGAATGGACTTACTCTGCAGGTCCTACAGGCTCCTTTCCTCCAAAACTAACTTTGGCTAGAGTTCGGTCAACTCTAATTCTATTATGTCTCTGGGTCTGGAGCTCTAAAAATGGATCTGGGCTAATGACTTGGTGTAGTGTCTCAGTCCATTTGTGCTCCTATAACAAATGCCTGAGACTGGGTAATTTTAAGGAACAGAAATTACTTGTTATAGTTCTGGAGGCTGGGCAGCCCAAGATCAAGGTACCAGCATTCGGTGTCTGGCAAGGACCTTCTTGCTGCGTCCTCACAAGGTGGAAGAGCAAAAAAGCACACTGAAGCCGGGTGCAGTAGCTCATGCCTGGAATCCTAGCACTTTGTGAGGGCTGAGGAGTGTGGAGGTCAGGGGTTTGAGACTAGCCTGGCCAACATGGTGAAACCCTGTCTCTAATAAAAATACAAAAAAATTACCTGGGTGTGGTGGCACGTGCCTGTAATCCCAGCTACTCAGGAGGCTGAGGCAGGAGAATCGCTTGAACCCAGGTGGTGGAGGTTGCAGTGAGCTGAGATCGTGCCACTGCAGTCTAGCCTGGGTGACGGAGTGAGACTCCATCTCAATTTAAAAAAAAAAGAAAAAAAAAGTACACTGAAGTGCTCTCATCAACCTGTTTTATCAGAGCACTAATCCATTCACCAAGGCAGAGCCCTCAGGACTTCCCAAAAGGCTCAACCTTTTAATACCATCACCTTAGGAATTAGATTCTAACACATAGATTTTGGAGGGACATATACAGTTGAACCGTAGTAATAAGTCACTATGCTTTTCTGTTTTAGACTCCAGTGCCCTCTCTTGTCCCTACATATGTCCATCATCACCTGCCATGTGTCTGAAATTTTACCAGTAGAAAAAAGCCACTTTTTTCTTTTTCCTTTTTGAGATGGAATCTCACTCTGTCACCAGGCTGGAATTCAGTGGCGCAATCTCGGCTCACTGCAACTTCTGCCTCCCCAGTTCAAGCAATTCTCCTGCCTCAGCTTCTTGAGTAGCTGGGACTATAGGCACGCACCACCATGCCCAGCTAATTTTTGTATTTTTAGTAAAGACAGGGTTTCACCATGTTGGCCAGGATGGTCTCGATCTCTTGACCTCATGATCTGCTCTCCTTGGCCTCCCAAAGTGCTGAGATTACAGGCGTGAGTCACCGGGCCCAGCCTAAAGCCACTTTTTTATGAAGTGGCTGTTGTAAACTAGAGATAGGAGGGAAAGCTTCCTCTCGTATGAGATCAGCTGGAAGGAAAACTACTTTACAGTTGCAGACACTGAAGGGAGTCTGAGCGTGAGGCTGTGCCTGAAGTGACACAGTTTAGATGTCAGGATGGCTTCCTGAGGCTGCTGTAACAAATTATCTCAAACTTGGTCGGGTGCAGTAGCTCACGCTTATAATCACAGCACTTTGGGAGGCTGAGGTGTGTCGATCACCTGAGGTCAGAGGTTCGAGACCAGCCTGACCAACATGGTGAAATGACCAACTAAAAATACAAAAATTAGCTGGGCGTGGTGGCAGGCACCTGTAATCCCAGCTACTCAGGAGGCTGAGGCAGGAGAATCACTTCAACCTGGGAGGTGGAGATTGCAGTGGTGGAATTTCAGAAATTCCACCACTGCACTCCAGCCTGGGCGACAGAATAAAAATCTGTCTCAAAAGAAAAACAAACAAACAAACAAAACCCCAAAAAACATATTTCTCAAACTCAATGGCTTAAAACAATAGACATTTATTTTCTCACAGTTCTGGAGGCTAGAGGTCCAAATTTAGCTTCCCTGAGCTGAGATCAAGGTGTTGGCTGGCTCCGCTCCTTTCAGAGGTTCCATGGGAGAATCTCTTCCTTGCTTCCCCCAGTTTGGGGTGGCAGCGGCATTCCCTGTCTGGGTTCATGGCTTCAATCTCTGTGGTCACGTGGCCTTCTCTTCTGTGTGTGCTAATGGCTGCCGACCCTGGCAAGGCTGGGAGGACTACCCCACCCCTTCCACAGAGCCCTATTGCCACTCACAAGGCCACCCTGTAGCAGCTCTTTCTGTCAGAGTTGCCCGTCATGATCTCACTCACCAGGACCTCACACTGGAGAGAAGGGGTAGGTGTGGGAAAGCATGGTCAGGACTGCACTCTGCCTTCACTTGCTGCAGGTAAAGATGGTCTTTGTGCCTCTCTGTGTGTGGGTGTTTGGCACAAGAATGCTTTATGTGGAGTAAGATCTCAATGGATAATTCCCTCTCCACTGTGCATCAGGCTGACCTAGGCTGGGGAGGTGGGTGCAGCTGTGCAGCTGGACCTCTGTGGGCAATAGGAGTTGCCCTTTTGGGACTGTGCTCAGAGACTCATCATCCGAGGAGCAAGTTTCCTTGGTGGTGCCATGAGTCAGGCTCCCTGGGAGGGATGTTTATATGCAGGGGGTTTACTGGGGAGGCTCTCAAGAGCAGTCTTGGTAAGGAAATGAGAGAAGCAGAATTGGGCAGTGGGACAAGTTGAACTGCAGGTGACAGCATTGATAGAGCTACAGTGGGGCCTCAGCCAATCCTTCAAGGAACTCTGGAAGCTGGAGTGGCCCCTACTGGTCACTGAATGTAGGCTGCCCTGGGTGAGGAGGTGGCACTCCCTTGGACTGAGGGCCATTCCTGAGGAATGACTCAGTGGTAAGCCCTTGGCACCCAATACTGGGCAGCTGGTGAATGAGTCCTCAGGCTCTGAATGGGCACCTACACTGTGGCCCGACACCCTCTATAAAGTTGCTCTACTTGACAGCACCACCTCCCTGCCCGAATCCAGAGAGCAACCACACTGCCAAAAATGTCAGCTGAAGAATCACAAGGTTCATGAACTTAGCGAAGAGGGCTTTTCTTATTGAGAGTACCCTGCAGGTTGGGAAGTGTAGCCTCTGGTAGAAACTGAAAGCAGGCACTTGAAGGGAGAAAAGAGTGGAATAGAAACTTAATCCAAAAGGGTTGGCTCAGTATACATATTTAACAGGCTATAGGAGAAGCTATGAATATTCATAATGGGAGGAGGCATTTGCATATACGGTAAGCAAACATGCATGTTACATACAGCCCAAGTCCACTTTGGGATGGAGACTTAACATTTAAATGCATTAAAATTAGCCTCTGTAGGTCAAAGGTGAAAAGGAGGACACAGAGGCATCTTGTGGTCAGCCTCCGTAAATCAGCCAGAACTATTCTGTGGTTGATGGTCTCTTGCCAGGAAGGAATGCTGGTCAGTTGTGTGAAAACTGCAAAAAGGGCAGGTGTGGTGGCTCACACAGTAATCCTAGTACTTTGGGAGGCCAAGGCAGGTGAATAGCTTGAGCTCAGGAGTTCAAGACCAGCTGGGGCAACATGGTGAAACCCCACCTCTATTCCTATATATATACAAAAATTAGCTGGGCATGGTGGTACACCAGTAGTCCTAGCTACTTGGAGGGCTGAGGCAGGAAGATGGCTTGAACCTGGGAGCTGAAACTGTAGTGAGTTGAGATTGTACCATTATATACTAGTCTGGGTGAAAACGTGAGAACTTGTCTCAAAAAAAAAAAAAAAAAAAAAACCTGCAAAAAGGGAGGAGAGTCCCTCCTCCTGGGCTGGTTCTGTGTAACTCTTAGGACAGAATGTCTAATGGCGGTTGGCAAGAGGAGGGTATAATGAGGTGTGTTCAACCTCCCATCCTGTCATGTCCGGAAACTCAGTTTTAACATTTCTCTGGGGTCCCTTTGGCCAAGGGAGCATCTGTTTAGTTGGTTGGGGGAGCTTAGGATTTTATTTTTATTTCTCAAAACCTACAACCATGCACGAAGAAGGCGGTGCCTGACTATACCCAGAACCAGTGTCATGATGCACTTGACAGGCCACAGTTGCCTCTGTCTGGGCACGGGCAGCTCTGCGGAGTGTGAGCACATGCAGCAGTCACCCAAGTGTGCAGCCCCTCAGCAGGGCAGCAGGACAGGTGCTCTGTGATTTTGTTCATCTGTTGAAAAAACAAAGCCATAGAAGGTTAAGTAGCTGCCCAAAGTCGCCAGCTAGCAAGGTGCAGAGCCAGGACTCATGCCCTGCCTGGCTCCCTCCCTTTCCTCATTCTGGTTACATTGTTCAGGCTACTCAAGTTATTGTGTTTCTCTTGAGGAGTTGGGCTCTGCAGGTTCTTAAGGTTCCTTTAAGTTCTAAAACCCTTTATTAGCCTGATACAGTGGCTCATATCTGTAGACACAGCTACTCAGGAGGCTGAGGCAGGAGGATCACTTGAGCCCAGAATGTGGAGGCTGCAGTGAGATATGATTGCACCATTGCACTCCAGCCTGGGCAACAGAGTGAGACCCTGTCTGTAAAACAAAACCAAAACCAAAAAACGAAACCTTTTCATTATGTGTTTCTGTGAATTGGGCTAGAGAGACAGTATATAATAGTTCTTAATAAATATTGGATGGGTAGATGAATGGAAATTGGTGGTGTTATATATATAGGGTTTGTGACCTCCACAATAATCCAGACTCCTTTACTTGTAGAAATCTGATTTATCTAAGTAAGTACATAAGTAGAGAAACCTAGCCCTCTCCTATCCAGAAACAAAATAAAGCATACCAACCTCATGCTCCTCCCACCCACCCCATCACCTTAACATGCGAAAGCTTCATTTTAGCTGGCCACTCATTCAGTGAGTCTTCATTTTCATGGAACAATTTGACCTCTGACCAAGGCCTGTGTAAGGCCAAGAAAAATATTCTGAGTTGATGCTAAATCCAGCTGCCTAAATTGTGATCAGACAATCTCCACCTTAAACAAGTACGTTCCAAAAGACTTTTTCCCTTGGGCTTTGGTGGTGCTAGGTTTTCTGGTTAATCCATCAAAGTCTGCATCACCGGGATCCTAGCCCAGCACCGGCACTAACAAAGGCAGACTGATTTCTAGCTTGTGAGGGGAGGGTGCTGTCATGTGGAAGGGAGGAGTTTCCTCTTCTTTCCAGTAAAAGTCCTAAGTGCCTGAACCATGCCCTTGATAGCCCCTTGAGTTTCTCTCACCCCTGGAACTTGGCGTGGGCATAGTGATAAAGGTGTGGGTTTCAGTCAGCTCACTTACTGGCTGTGTGACTCTGGGCAAGATATGTGCCTTTGCTGAGCCTCAGTTTCCACATATGTAAAACAGAAATAGTACCTGCTGGGTCATTGAAAAGGTAAGGTAGGGATAATTTTTTTTTTTTTTTTTGAGACAGAGTCTCACACTGTTTCCTGAGCTGGAGTGCAGTGGTGTGATCTCAGCTCACTGCAACCTCCGCCTCCTACATTCAAGTGATTCTCTTGCCTCAGTCTCCTGAGTAGCTATGAATACAGGCCTGGACCACCACACCTGGCTAATTTTTTTTGTATTTTTAGTAAAGACAGGGTTTCCCCATGTTGGCCAGGCTGGTCTTGAACTCCTGACCTTGTGATCTGCCATCCTCACCCTCCCAAAGTGCTGGGATTATAGGCATGAACCACCACACCCAGCCAAGAGAGGGATAATATTTATAGTGTTTAGCCCAGTAAGGCTCGACTGTTAGGAGACATGATGATGATGATGAGGAAGAGGAGGAGACAGAGGAGGAGTCGGCTGGCTCACCATGTTCTCCCACTGTCCTGTGTTTTCCATTGGAGTGCCCTGCCTTGAGAGTGGGAGCTGAGAAGCAGACCAATCACACAACGGGCTTTAAGTATAATGTTGGAAACAGATGCTCAGTGCCACAAAGAAAAATCAGCACTGAGACAAAGGATCTCTCAGCAAGGCAATTTTACTTTCTGCAGAAAGGGTGTTCCCGTTAGCTATCTTGCCACAAGAGTACAATGAACAAAGGAAAAGCAGACATATTTATTCTTTACGCATTTGGGGTCATGCTTACTGCTGTATCTGATCTCCGCGGGTTAGAGCCAGACCTCATAATCTAAAACTGAACCTGATTGGCTAATAACTTAAAACTTTCTTGAATAGGTAAAGAAAATGGAGAACAAAAGGAAAAGAGGAAGTCCGAATAAGGAAGGGACAGGAAGTTGCTTGTGAAAGAACTTAGAAAAGTAATAAGACAAATATCTTGGTTAAAGGACAAGGACATAGGATGTACTCTGTGCCTGTAAGCATGTTTAACAGCTACACAGGATAGGGCTTAACAAAGAGTTATTAGCAAAAAGCAAGAAGGCTTTGAAGAAAGTCTTTAAAACAAATTATTATTTCTAACACTTACGATTTTTTCTTTAACAAGAAAGGAAACTCTGAACTCTACTTCCTACACACAAGCTTCAACGTTGATTATTTTTCTCCTTCCCCCTCCCAATTATAACCCATTCCTCTTGGGTAGCTGAGCACAGCTTGAGGTTAGAAGGAAAGCAAGGTGCCAGCCATCTCCACACATCAGGTGGGTAAGTGATAGGAACCAGCCTTCCTTCTAGAGCTGCTTGTGAACCCAGATGGATTTCAAATTTAGTGCACTTGAGGTATCGTGTAAGAGAGGACAGATTTTCACAATTTCTTTCTTTTTTCCCCAAACCTACCGTTGTGCTGTTGGCTGGTGGGTCACTATCGGCTGCCCTTCAATGTTCTCCAGGCAGGGGTGAGATGAAGGGGAGGTGGTGGGTGCCTCAGTTGGTGACGTGGGGTCGAGTGGCCATGGAGGTACCTCTAATACTGAAACATGCCTTCAAGGCTTTCTTATTTTTGGTCCCATTTTTTTTTGCAAATATAGCCCAGAGCAGAGTAAGTGCTTGATAAATGTTTCCCTGTCCTCAGAATATAAAGGAATAGTCTCATTTATCCATACTGAGTGGGAGGTAAAGACAGGATTCTCAAGTGGAAAACCTTATCCTGAGGCCAGGTTGAGGAGGGAGACTGGGAGGTTTGTCTCCTGGAGACGAAGGGGAGGGAGAATTCAAGAGAAGCCTTGTTTGCCTCCTGGGGCACCTTTTTGAGGCTCCAGCTGTACCCTCGCTACTCACTTTGTCTCCTGGGTGTATTAAAGTCCTTACTAACCAGTGTCCTGGGAACAGCTGAAAAACTGGGTGCCGGGTTCTTAGTGTTGGACTGACGCTGCAAACATGTGAGACCTCCCAGAGGCACAAACTCCTCCTAGCTCAGAACTCCCTGTTTCAGGCTGTTTACCTGAGAAGAGAGGACTGCTTTGTCCTCAGCCAATCAGATAGTGTTTGCCCACAACTGGGGCTCCTTCACTGGCTAGGAAGCACAATGGCTCGTCTCCCAAGAGGTGATTAATGTGGTCTTCGGAATTGTTCACAGCCTGTGTAGTACCACAGAGCCCCCAGGTTCAGAAGTCAGGTCTGGTAAATGCTGCATCATTTACAAGTGTCTGCCACTGTGGCTCCAAGGGCCATTCTGGGTGGAAGAGTGTTTTGTGCGCGAGTCCACACTGACCTTGGAACTTTCCTTGACAGCCTCCAGAATCGAGTCCCCAACCCTCTGGGTCTTTCTGTCTTTCCAGGGCATAGCAACGAGTCAACTCATTCTGAGAGCCAGGTCATATTACTTACTAGTTATACGCAGGGAATAAATGTTTCCTTGTTATGCCAGCAAAACCCAATGCCTGTCTCCACTGGGACTGATAATGGCCTTGTTCGACTGTGTGCAAATCTGCAGTTATTTCAGTTTTTCAAACTGAACACAGGATGATTGGAGTCCGGACCCCCAAGCTATGAACATTCAAATAACTGATGTTCACTTGCAGGTAACTATCATGTAGTGTACATTTTAGAAAGAACGATTCTTAGATCACTTAAAAAAAAATTCATTCAGTCTAGGGAATGCCAGCAAGGGCTGAACCTTGCAAAGGCGTCTCGGCTTTGTCCTGCAGTCCTATCTGTGACAGGAAGTCCAAGGTTCCAGGGGACTGGGCTTGGGTTGCAGCCAGCTCATACCATGCTTTTCCTAATTAGAAAAAGGCACCCTTTTCTCAAGAAACTTCACCACCACCCACCGGGAAAAGGCCAAGATAAACATAACTAAACATATGATGAACGTGTATATACATGTGCAGTGGCTATCATATGAACGGTTGTCACTTGGTATGTTGCCACTGCGTGCACTGCGTGGCTTGCATCATGACATGTGATAGTGTTGGCCTGGCTTCCTCAGGGAGGCACAGTCACTGTGACCATCATCTCCTCGCTCAGGATCACCTCCTCAAGACGATCAGTCTCTATTGAGAAACTGAGCACACCGTTTATCACTCTGCCTACCAGTGGTGAACCATTCATTCATCAACCTCCGACAGGTGTTTGAAGTGGAAGAAATTTCTTTTCATCAATGTTAGGAATCTTAGGCTCATGAAAACTCAAGAGCTGGCTGAGAGTCTAGCAGATATCTAGTTCAACCCCCGTGCCTGCTGCATGAATGCTCTCCACAAACTATGCCTAGGTAGGCAGGTTATGCTGTAACCTTGACCTAAAGAGTTAAGTCTTTGAGATACCCTTGCTGGGCTCTTCCAAGCCATCTTGAAGAGCTCAGCCCTATGCAGCCCTCCTTGACTCCCCGGTAAATTCCTTCTTTCATTTTGTCTGTTTGAAGCTAAAACCCTGTCCTTCCGTGTCCCTGAATACTGGAGAAGCAGGTGCTTTTGGTCTTGTTTCTCCAGGCCTTGCTCATGAACTCACCAATTGCAGTCTCGTCAGTCACTGAATAGCCTCAGATTTCCTGTTTTCCTGGTCTCTGAATTTGGTGTTTATTAGGTGAACACAAGCCTTATTTTCTTTGGCCATTCTTTTCTTCATATTCTCTCGCTTTGTGCATTATCTCGTAGAACTCTTTCCCCTTCCTCTGAAACAGCATGTGGTTCACCAGTAACCCCTCTTCCTCCCAGGAAATCACCTGTCCTGCTTCAGCTAACATTTGTAAACAGTCATGTTGACTTTGAATACTCACAACATGCCTCCTCAATAGCCCAAAGAGGCACAGAAAATACCCATTCTGTTAGAGACAAAGCAATTCACTCTTTATGTTCTCATTAAATATCCCAAACCTTCTGTTTGCAAAGGACTAATCAACCCTTTCTGCGATTTCTGCTCATGGTGACACTGAAAGGGAAATTCACAGGTGTGGAGGGAGGCAATGTAAGCCCAGTGGACTTGGGTCTCACCGTGTAGACCCACTTCTGCCATCCCTTCTTCTTCTCCTTGCCTCTTCTATGCATGTAATTGGCAGTCTTGGTCTGGAATGGACTTTTCTTGGAGACTGGGAAGAATTTTATCACATTCCTTTGCTTCGTAGCACAGTTGCAATTCACAGAGTCTGGTTGTCAGGGGAGAGTCTGGCTCAGAGAAGGTCAGTAGACCTCAAAGAAGGACCATTGGAACGTAGGATCCCAGAGAGGTTAGTCATCAGATGGGGGGCACCGTGCCATGGTTTTACAGAAGAAGTGTCCACCCACTATGCCCCCTGGCACTGAGCTCAGAGCTGGAGTTTACAATAAGTACACATGCATGTTTTTCTGTTTTGATGAGAGCTGCTCTCTCTCGTCTCTCTTTCTTGAGTCATTGATAGGCTAAGGAATGAGGACTTATTTCAAGTGCTCTACTGAGGTCCAGGAATCCACAGGGCAGTCCCTGGTTTGGCCCAATTCTCTGCATGTCCTCGTGTAAGTTATGCTTCTGCTGTGCATCTCAGCCTTCCCTCTCTAAGCTAAACAGAGCTCCACGGAACCCCCAGATGGATAGGCACCCTTTCCTTTACAGCAAATTTGCTTACCTGAGTGCAGGGTGGGAGAAGGGCAGGGAGCCAATGGCTGTGGTGAAACAGTGGTGACTTTGGTCAGTGTTCCCTTGGGGGTCTAGCCTAATAGCAGAGGTCAGTGGCTACCATGGGGTTTTGCAGATTTCCCTTGAGTTACACAGAACCTGGCCTTTTAAAATTAAGATTTTTTTTATTTTTAAAATTTTGCTTTAAGATCTGGGATACATGTGCTGAATGTGCAGGTTTGTTACATAGGCATACAAGTGCCATGGTGATTTGCTATGCCTATTCAACCCGTCATCTAGGTTTTAAGCCCCACATGCATTAGGTATGTGTACTAATTCTCTCCCTCTCCTTGCCCCCCAGCCCCTGACAGGCCCTGGTGTGTGATGTTTCCATCCCTGTGACCTTGTGTTCTCATTAGAACTTGGCCTTTTATGTTACTAATTTGACAAGCCCTTGAGGAGAGTTGGATAAGGTCCTAATACCCATGCATTCAACTCAAAGGCTTCCCTAACATAACGTTCTCAAAATCCTTTTAACAAAATATTTCTGGCCGAGCGTGGTGGCTCATGCCTGTAATCCCAGCACTCTGGGAGGCTGAGGGGGGTGGATCACGAGGTCAGGAGATCGAGACCATCCTGGCTAACACGGTGAAACCCTGTCTCTACTAAAAATGCAAAAAATTAGCTGAGCGTGGTGGCACGCGCCTGTAGTCTCAGCTACTCAGGAGGCTGAGGCAGGAGAATTGCTTGAACCCGGGAGGCAGAAGTTGTAGTGAGCTGAGATCACTCCACTGCACTATAGCCTGGGTGACCGAGTGGGACTCCATCGGTCTTCCACCTAAATTTTTTTTTTCTTAGGTGGTTTCCTTTCCCTTTTCCTTCTCCCTGGTGAGGAACAGAATGGACAAGAATCTGATGGTACCCATGAGTGTATATTCATTGAGATGTTTCATATGGCTTGGGTGATACAAGGTAGACTAAGGGACAAGACACGTAAGAGAAATTAAACCATGAATGACTGTTTGGGGTCAGTAAATGACAGATTGCCAAGTGAATGGTAAGTGATAGTGCAGCTTAGGAAAATTAGCTCCTATCACAGAGCTGATGCTCTTTTCTTGCTGGGAGCAGGATGGGTGAGTGATTCAGACAGTGCTGCTTTCCATCCCCAGAGCTTGGTAGGCCCCAGACTGGGAATCAGGGAATGGTACCTGGTCCTCGTCCTTCCAGCCAGCATGGCCTAATCCCCGGGAGCTGCTCAGATGCCTCCTAAGAGCCCCAGGCAGAAGGTGAGGAGGGTCCCTTAGAGAGTGCCATGGCCAACTGTCCTGCTTCTCATGAGCACTGTACCCCAACTATCTTAGAGAGAGGAATGTCGAGCTCTGCAGAAACCATTTGTCTGGTGGAAATCTATCAACCGGTTTTACCGGGTCCTTGTGAGTCAGAACTTTGGAATGTGGGTGGGAATCTTAGGCCAGCCAGAAGTTATAAATGGAATCGGCAACCCTCCCTCATCCGTCCTTACAGGATGACCAATGAGAAGCTATTCCCTGCTGCAGGGTGAATTCTCGAACCCACTACTTTGGAGCAGCTCAGGCTCCAGGCACCCCACACCTACCAGGGGCCGCTGCAGGGCAACCAACCCCACAGCTAGAAAGACCAGGGCCTTCGGAACAATCTTGCACTTTATGTATTAGACTTTCCTTTCTTTGTTCACTCAGTCCTAGGAATGTCCCCTCCCTACTCCTTTGTCAGCTGCTTGGGAGCAAACACAATAGCTAAGCTTCAGCTCTCTGGCTCTGCTTTCTCTCCTCCTGCTGCCTGCCACTGGGGAGATGAGCTTGCTTTCCCTCCTCCCCGCTGATGTCCTCCTGCACCTGCCTGATGTCTCCAGGGAAGATGCCTGGTCTTCTTTAATGAACTGGAGATGTGATTAAGATGGGCCGCAATTGGGTCTGCACACCAACCCAGGCATGGTGACGTCATGGCTGGACGGGCTAGGGCAGCTGCTCTCCCGCAGCTTCTGGCACCACCGACAGGAGTTGAAAGGAGACAGGAGTAGCAGATGCAGGGCTTTGGAGCCAGGGAGATGCTGGAAGTGCGCAAATTAGCTGGCCCTTGTTTTGCATCCCTGCCAGAATGGTTTAGCAGAGAACTGAGGAGCCAGTATGGGCAGCAGGCAGATGAGAATCATTATGAGCATTTGATTTCCTGGTGTCATCTCCTTTGATTTCATTTTGCAGCAACCCTCTAGGATAGGTCTGAGTATTGCTATCTGTGTCTGTTAGGAGTAGGTTCAGCTGTGAGGGACAGGACTTATACAATCTAAGTTTATTTATCTCTCATGTAAAGAAGCTTGGGGTAGGGTGTCCAGGGCCGGTGCAGGATCTCATGGTGTTGGGATCTGGGGTCCCTCTGTCTACCTCATGCTCCAAGATGCCAGCTCAAGCTTAAGGCATCAAAACCACATTCTCTCAGTAGAAAGAGAAGGGCCTAGCTGGGTATGGTGGCTCACACCTGTAGTCCCAGAACTTTGGGAGGCCGCGGGCAGATCACGAGGTCAGGAGTTTGAGACCAGCCTGACCAACGTGGTGAAACCCCATGTCTACTAAAAATACAAAAATTAGCCAAACGCGGTGGCACGTGCCTGTAATCCCAGCTATTCAGGAGGCTGAGGCAGGAGAATGGCTTGAACCCGGGAGGCGGAGGTTGTAGCAGTGAGCCGAGATCATGCCAGCTTGGGCGACAGAGTGAGACTCAGTCTCAAAAAAAAAAAAAAAAGAGACTAAGAAGTCCCTTATTTTGAGGACACGTCATGGAGGTTGTGCAAGACCCCTCTGCTTATAACCTACTGGGCAATCCTTAGTCATATGACTGCCCCCAGCTGCAAGGGATGCTGAGAAGTGCAGTCTTACTCCAGCAGCTCTGTACCCAGGGGGAAAATTGAAAACTGAGGATTCTGTGACTAAGAAAGAAGGCGAGAATATATCCTGGACAACTTTCAACCTCTTCCACTCTCCCCGTCTTTCACAGGTGGGGAAATGGGGGTGCAGAGAGGTGAGATAATTTTCTTTCTTTTTTTTGAGACAGAGTTTCTCTCTTGCCCAGGTTGGAGTGCAGTGGTACAATCTCGGCTCACTACAACCTCTGCTTCCCAGGCCCAAGTGATCCTCCTGCCTCAGCCTCCTGAGTAGCTGGGACTACAAGCGTGTGTCACCACACCTGGCTAATTTTGGCTATTTTTGTAGAGATAAGGTTTTGCCATATTGCCCAGGCTGGTCTTGAACTCCTGGGCTCAAGTGATCTGCCCACTTTGGCCTCCAAAAGTGCTGAGATTACAGGTGAGCCACTGCGCTTGGCTGAGATACATTTCTTAAAGTCACACATTGAAGTCACACTTTGAAAGTGATGGGTTGGGATTCTCGCCCAACCATGCTTCCAAAACCTGAACTGTATCCAGTGTATGACCCCGTCTTGTAATCTGACTGTTAGGAAACGGGGTGGGGGGAGGGTAGGGTGGAAAGCCATGTAATTCGTGGTTTGGAATGGACTCAGGGTTTGCACCCCTGCTTAGTCACCTCATCACTAGTGTTAAAAGAAAAACCTCAGACAAATGTAACAGGGATTAATTGAGCAAAGAATGATGCATGAATCAGGCAGCCCTGAAATCAGAATAGGCTCAGAGAGACGCTGGCCTGCCTCAGGGTCAAATGAGATTTATGGACAGAAAAAGAAAAGTGACTTATAGAAACTGGAAATAAGGTAGAGAAACAGCTGGATTGGCTACCACTCACCGTTTGCCTTATCAGAACACGGTTTGAACAGTGGGCTGCCTGTGACGGACCAAAACTGTGGCTGGCCCAAGAGTAGGTTGCAGTGTGTTTATATCTCCAGTTAGATTATAGTTCATGATGTAGGGAGAAACCTTTAAGCCCAACTTAAAATGTCTAAGGAGGCAGCTTTTGGCTAAACTTAATTTAACAATTGAGGCCGGGCCAGTGGCTCATGCCTGTAATCCCAGCACTTTGGGAGGGTGAGGCAGGTGAATCATGAGGTCAAAAGTTCAAGACCAGCCTGGCCAAGATGGTGAAACTCCATCTCTACTAAAAATTCACAAATTAGCCGGGCACGGTGGCAGGCACCTGTAATCCCAGCTACTGAGGAGACTGAGGCAGGAGAATTGCTTGAACCCAGTGGCAGAGGCTGCGGTGAGCCGAGATCGCGTCATTTCACTCCAGCCTGGGTGACAGAGTGAGACTTCGTTTCAAAAAAAAAAAAAAAAAAAAAAAAAACCCAAACAGAAAACAAAGGAAAAAAAAAACCTCCCAGGGCATCACCTGGGAGGAGTGAGAGAAGGGAGCCTATGAGAACTTCGTGCAGGCAGGAACACTCACGGAAAGGTGTAAGAGCACGGGAGCAGGCAGAAAATAGACACCTACTCAATTGTATAGCAGTTCTGTTTAGTCGCAGTACTCCTTTATATTCTTAAAACATTGTGAAGGACTTGGCCAGGTGCAGTGGCTCAGGCCTGTAGTCCCAGCACTTTGGGAGGCCGAGGCAGGCACGAGGTCAAGAGATCGAGACCATCCTGATCAACATGGTGAAACCCCATCTCTACTAAAAATACAAAAAAATTAGCCGGGTGTGGTGGCACGCGCCTGTGGTCCCAGCTACTCGGGAGGTTGAGGTGGAAGAATCGCTTGAACCCAGGAGGCAGAGGTTGCAGTGAGCTGAGATTGCGCCACTGCCCTCCAGCCTGGCAACAGAGCAAGACTCCGTCTCGGGGGGAAAAAAAAAAAAACATTATGAAGGACTTTAAAGAGATTTTGTTTATGTGGGTCATATCTCTTGATACCATATTCGATATTAAGACAGAAATTTAAAACATATTTATTGATTCATTTAAAAATAACAAGCTCATCATATTTAATGTAAAGAGCATATTTTTAAATAAAAAGAACTGTACATTCCAAACCAAAAAATAATTTAGGGGGAAAAATCACACTGTTTTACAATTTTGCAAATCTCTTTGCTGTCTGGCTTCGGATACATCATCTGGATTCTCATATCTGCGTCTGCATTTAAATCGGTTGTGACATCTCACGTCACACAGTCTCGGAAAACTGCGCTGCACTCTGGTGAAGAGTGGGAGAAGAAAGTGCAAATAGCATCTTGGTATTATTTTGAAAACAGGTTTGACCTTGCGTACCCCTGAAAGGATCTCGGGATCCTCGGGGACCCCTGGACTCCACCTTAAGAACTGCTGACCTAGTAAATTCTTTCTGTTTGTTTTTGAGATGAAACCTCGCTCTGTTGCCCAGGCTGGAGTGCAATGGTCAGGTCTTGGCTCACTGCAGCCTCTGCCTTCCAGATTCAAGCGATTCTCCTGCCTCAGCCTCCCGAGTAGCTGGGATTATAGGTGCCCATCACCATGCCCGGCTAATTTTTGTATTTTTAGTAGAGATGGGGTTTCACTATGTTGGCCAGGTTGGTCTCGAACTCCTGACCTCGTGATGCACCCGCCCGGCCTCCCAAAGTGCTGTGATTACAGGTGTGAGCCACCATGCCTGGCCGACCTAGTAAATTCTTTACCCACTTTGTGCCTCAGTTTCCAAATCTGAAAGGCTGTCTGTATCAGCCTTTGTCTGAGGAGAGCTGTGTTTTTTGAAGGTAATTCAGGCCAGTTTGTGGCAGGGGATGATGAGGTGGTCTCTGAAACTAGGTGGGCTAGAAGAGAGGTCAGCGGTGGAGAAGGAGACGAGGTTTGCCTCAGCCTTTCCGGAATGCAGGAGGATCACAGTAGAATCTGTGGAGGGCCCTTTGGCTAGGGAGCTCTGTAAACCCCTCATGACTGAGTGGATGGTGAGAGCCAGAGATGCCTGGCTTAGGCTTCCCGCCCTGCTCCTGCTGCCCTCCCCACCCACTGGTGTGCCTGACTGTGCCCAATTTCCGCAGGAAAAGAGGGCACGCAGAGCCGTTTCTAAGCCATGGAGGGCATCACCTGGGAGGAGTGAGAAAAGGGAGCCTATGAGAACTTCATGCAGGCAGGAACACTCATGGAAAGGTGTAAGAGCACGGGAGCAGGCAGAAAATAGACACCTACTCAAGGAGAGCTTGGTTGGGTTTGGATTATGATGGGGGCCATAACTACTTGCTAAGAGAAGCTGAGGCCACTGGTTGGGAACAGCCTTTCAGAGGGCAGCTGTGCCTTTCCTGGGGAATCTGTTGGCAAGACTGGGCTGGAGTCTCAGTGCTCGGCTCAGCCGTAGTGACTCTGTTTCTCCTCCTGCCTGAGCTGATGCCATTGGCTTCACCTGGTGTGGCCTTCCTCCTGCCCTGCAAGCTAAATCCTACATTGCATCCAGGGCCCGGTGCAGACTGCCTCCTGTTAGGCAGACTTCCCTGGCATCTCAGATGCAGGTTTCTTGCTGCTGTCATTGGCTGCACCATTGGGAAGACACCCCTATGTGAAGACCAAGTCTCCAGGCTGTTACGCAAAAATCCCCATAGAAACACTCGGTTCAGGTAGACCGAATACCATTTAAGAGCTGGAGGGCATGACTTACTCCTGTCTGCGTTCATCACTGTTAGATTTCATCTAGCACGTCCTTATTGCCTTCCATGTGTGCCCTGGGAATACAGCTTCTGTCTTTGAAAAGCTTGCAGAGAAATGGAGGAACTGGCTCCAGAAATGGACAATTTCAGTACAAGCATAGAGGCCCCCAGGGGGCTGTGAGAACTAACTCGGCAGAGTGGGGAGAAGGACCTGTCTGAGAAGCCTTCCTGGAAAAGGAGGCTCTGGAACTGAGGTGTGGGGTGGGAGTTAGTGGGAACCAAAGAAGGGGGAAATGCGGGAGGGCAGAGGGGATGGTCAGAGGGGCAGATTCTCCCACTGAGGTTTATGAGGGCCGGGACCTGACCATTTGCTTTCTATTGCATTCCTTGAGCCTGGCACAGTGTATGAGGCAGGGAGCAGGGAGGGTGAGGCTGGAGAGCCAGGCTGGGGTCAGATCATGAAGGGTGAGCAACCTGACTTTACTGCCTCCTAATGAGCTAGAACTTTGACCTGTCTGCCAGGGTGGGACATACATAGTTAGACTTGCATTTTGTATGGGCTTGGCCACCTGCTAGAGACCCAGAGACCACACTGCTAACGCTTGCTGAGTGAATGATTTGGTCACCACCTGCCTGCCGGTGTCTCTGCCACGAGCCTGAGCGTACAAGATGCCAGCTCCTCCTTGGACCTATTTCTGTGTCCTGTCTCAGGACCTGGTCTGGCCTGGCAGGGCTACCTGTGGCAGAACAGGGAAGCTGGGAGCAGCAGAGGTAGCCACCTAAACATGTCATGTGGTATGGCCGCTGGTGAGTGCAGATCCGGCCGCGGGGGCTGGGCAGGCCTCTGCACGTCCTGCCCGGCTTTCAGACTGTGACCACTCAGGTGGACCAAGTTCAGGCCATCCCTGACCAGAGGAAGACTGAAGGACAAAATGGGAGGACAGACTTTATCTTTTGTTTCTGTTGAGAAAGAAACCCTAGGCAGATTTCAGAAGTTTTTACGGTGGAGGCCAAAGGAATTGTTCTAAGAAGGGAGGTGGCTGTTTCTGCAGAAATCCACTCCCATCCTGCAGGCAAATCATCAGAAACACCCTTTTGCTGAGGCTTTCTATAAGCCATTTACTACCTCCAGGGACCTCCCAGGAAATGTGCTAGGGTGCTGTTCCCATTATCCCTCTGAGTGGGAAAGACTGATTTAGAAATGCTGGAGATGGGCCATGCTGGGCTCTGAGAGGGGAGGGTGCCTACATCCTGGGTCTCCTCTTTCCCTTGGTTGGTACTGCACCCTGCCGGTGAGAATCCCTGGTTCCTGGTCCCTGTGCCTGCAGAAGTCAGTCCTGTGGTGCTCTGAGCACCTGTCCTCAGCCCAGGTGATGGCAGCAGTCATAGCAATTACCAGAAAAACCCCAAGGGGTGCCTTTTTGAGGTTTTCTCTAGTTTCAAATTGTGAGTGGGGAAAGGGCTAGACAAGAGCCTGAGCACATGACCTTCTCTGGGACACCCTCATCTGCACTCTGAGTTCGGTAACCTAGTTCCCTGAGTGGCATTTTTGATGGGGTGGGCAACATGGCAGAATGGAAAGAAAGACACAGGCCTCAGCCTCCTTCCCTGATCCCCAACTTGGCAATCAGGATGGAAGTTCTGCCTATTGCAAAGAGAGGTTTCCTCCCTGCTACTAGAAAGAAACTCACTTTGTTCTGGAGGAGTGTGAACTTCCCAAATAAAAAATGAACACAAGCAGCCCTTCTGTTCCCTAAGGAGCACCCGAGATACTAGGAAGTGATAATGTTGCCCTGGCAACCATTCATCTCAGTATGGCCCAGGGAGATGGAGATAAGGGCCTGCTCATCATTCTAGTGGGTAAGCCTAGTGGCTGGAGGGACAGTGAAAGGGATCTCTCTGGTAGCCAGGCGATGATGAAGATGAGAATGATGATAGGGGTCATCATTTATTAAGGTAAGCCTTCTGCGTGCATATTCTGTTCAGTCTACACTAGTCTTGTCACATAGGAACTGTTATTATTCTCCCTGGTTTTGCAGAGGAGGAGGGGTTGAGTAAACAGCCTGAGCTCTCAAGCTAGCATGTGGAAGACGCTGGGCTGAATCTGGGGCTGTGGAAGTCTTGATGAGGCCAAGGCAGGCCTGCCCACCTCTGTCAGTCTTCCTGGTCATTGCTTTCAGAAGCCTCAGATTCCCCTTGTGTAAAATACTCAGGGTGACCAGTGGAAGGCTGCATGTAACCACCTGAGACCTAAGTGGTACTGGGACCCACAGCAGTGGCCTGCATTCATGGCTGACCTATGTGGTGCTGGTACTGTGGCGTCTTCACATGGCCCCACCAGGTCGTCTGAGACTGTGGTCACTTCCACAAGTTATTCTCACTCCGGGACGCACTTCTCCGACCAGGTGAGCTGATTTGCCTAAGTCCCCAAGGCCAGTAAGTGGCAGAGCTGGGCCTTAGGCCTAGGCTTTTCACAGCCACACAGTGGGTATGGCCCGACAGGAGGGTATTGGGCAAGGTGGGGCCATGGAGAGGCTGCCATGGGCTCCTGGCTCCTAGACACAGAGCAGCTGATGGCCGTCCCCGTGAGCCTGCCCACTGCAGTTCTGCAGTTCAGCAGTCCATGCCAGTGGCTGCACTCCCAGCTCTGGGTCAGCTGGGGCCTGGACCTCCCTGCTGGGCACCCCAGGGCCTGCTGCAACCTGGGTGTGGCTGGGACATTTTGTTCTGCTTGCCTGGCTTTTTTTTTTTTTTTTTTTTTTTGGGACAGGGTCTTGCTCTGTCGCCCAGGCTGGAGTGTAGTGGCACCATCTCAGCTCACTGCAACCTCTCCCTCTGCTTCCCCAAGCCCCCCAGCCCCTGGTTCAAGCAATTCTCCTGCCTCAGCCTCCTGAGTAGCTGGGATTCCAAGCACGTGCCACCACGCCCGGCTAAGTTTTGTATTTTTAGTAGAGACGGGGTCTCGCCGTGTTGCCCAGGCTGGTCTCAAACTCCTGACCTCAAGTGATCCACCTGCCTCGGCCTCCCAAAGTGCTGGGATTATAGGCGTGAGCCACTGCACCCGGCCTGCTTGCCTGGCCTTGATGGTGGAGTGTGTGCAAGCCTAGCAAGGGGCAGGTGCCTGGCACCAGGCACTGGGGGTAGGACACTGATTTCCCTAGGACCGACATCCCTGTGCTGTCGGATTGGATTTCGAGGAGGGTGAGCAGATGGGGTCAGGTTTCTATTCCTCTGGGCTTTCTGTGGCCCTGCAAATCAGGAGACCCATGGGCCTGGATCCTGGCCCCGGCTGCAGATTCACACAGGTTTGCTTTGGAGACCCGTTATACAATTCGAGCTCATTGAATTTCCCTCTGCTCAAAATGGGTCATTTCCTCTTTTTTACTATCCCCTTTCCAAACACCAGTTGGCTCCAGTTTACCCTTCAGGACTCAGTCCTTCCATTGAGATACTCCTGCACTTTTTTTTTCTTTTTGGCTAGAGATCATAAATCCTTTCATGAACTGTCAGCTTTGTCAGTAGGAGAGTATGCATTAGGCATCCAAGAAGTTATGCAAGAAAGAAATCATGGCCATTATATATATCCATAACTCTGTGTTGTGCCAAAGCTAAGACAACATGGCTTCTTTTTTTTTAAGTTTTTTTTTGAGATGGAATCTTACTCTGTTGCCAGGCTGGAGTGCAGTGGTGCGATCTCAGCTCACTGCAACCTCCACCTCCAGGGTTCAAGTGATTCTCTCCCTCAGCCTCCCAAGTAGCTAGGACTACAGGGGCCCGCCACCATGGCTGGTTAATTTTTTGTATTTTTTTTTAGTAGAGACAGGGTTTCACTGTGCTAGCCAGGATGGTCTCAATTGCCTGACTTCGTGATCCACCACCTTGGCCTTCCAAAGTGCTGGGATTTACAGGCATGAGCCACTGTGCCCGGCTTTTTTTTTTTTTTTTTTGAGACGGAGTCTAGCTCTGTCACCTGGACTGGAGTGCAGTGGTGCAATCTCAGCTCACTGCAGTCTCTGCCTCCTGGGTTCAAGTAGTTCTCTGCCTCAGCCTCCTGAGTAGCTGGGATTATAGGTGACCACCACCAAGCCCGGCTAATTTTTGTACTTTTAGTAGAGATGGGGGTTTCACCTTCTTGGCCAGGCTGGTCTTGAACTCCTGACCTCAGGAGATCCACCCGCCTTGGCCTCCCAAAGTGCTGGGATTACGGGTGTGAGCCACCGCACCTGGCTGACATAATGGATTCTGAGACACACCATTGTTCTACGCCTTGCTCAGAAACAAAAGACTACCAATTTAAATACGATAGCCATCGTAGGATGCACTCCGACTTCAGAGATGTGACACTGTGGGAAAAAGGTGTATTTAGAGTCATGAATACATAGGATGGAGAGATGTTTCTTGGTAAAACGTAGGGTTGTTTACACTCGTGAGTGAGCAGAAGCAGGAAATGATGACAGTTCCAAAGCTGCCCGTGTTGTCAGGTTGAGGGCATTAACAAAGATGTAGAACCAGGAGTGCCCTTGCCGGCTGCGGCGTGTCTGGGCATTCCGCAGCATCCGTGCGTGCTGTTGCTGACGGGAACTGATCCCCTCTGCCCTCAGCAATCACCTGGGGAGTGCTTCAGAAAAAACATCCTGCTGATCTCCATCCCCAGTCTACTGAATCCAGATCTCTTAGGGTAAGGGCAGGAATCTCTATAAAGCCCCTTGTCCCACCCCTTCATTCATAGTGAGGAAGATCAAGGTTAGGGAGGGAAGCTGACCATGTTGGTGCAGAACCGATGCTGACAGCATTCCTGGACTCTGCAGCCATCCAGCCCAACCCCAAGGCCGGTGCTTTTTGTCCTTCTTTCCATCCTCTTTCCATTACTAGGACACTGCCTGCCACGGCAGTCCAGGGTCTTGGACTCTGCACTTCCAGGACTCAGTCTCGGATGTAACCTTAGCCTTGGTCTATTTCACACTGCACGAGTCCAGCGTCTTTTCCTTGGTCGATGGGCTGGTGCATTGAACACAAGTTGCTGTGCATCTGCTTGGTGCCAGCCCGTCCCAGGTGCCGAGGGAGCTGCCTTGGTTTCCCTAGCAGGGCTAAGTCTGAGCACCACACTCAGGGAAATATGAAGGGAACATACTGCTGAGGCGGCCCCTCTTCCTGCAGGGCCTGTGGGAGCAGTGCCAGCTTCTGAAGAGCACGTCAGTGTTTGCCCGCTGCCACCCTCTGGTGGACCCCGAGCCTTTCGTGGCCCTGTGTGAGAAGACTTTGTGCGAGTGTGCTGGGGGGCTGGAGTGCGTGTGCCCTACTTTCCTGGAGTACGCCCGGACCTGTGCCCAGGAGGGAATGGTGCTGTACGGCTGGACCAACCACGGCGTGTGCAGTAAGTCGGCCGCCTGCCCCGTCCTGCTCTGCCCTGCCCTTCCGGGGATGAAGGATCTGTCCTGGGTGGTGTCCCTCAGGGTGCTTTGGGACCGTGTCGCCTACCTGCAGCTTTATCACACCCAGCCAGACAGTCACTGCAAAGCCACGTGTCCCACACGCATTTCCTGAATGGCTCCTGCCCTCTGTCAAAGGGGGTTCCCAAAGCCCTGTGTCCTGTCTCGCCCCCAGGCTTTCCTCAGCGCCCTGTGACTCCCCTCAGGACATCCAACCCCTGCACCCATGCAGTGTTCTCTGCTTCCCACCAAGATCTCGGCAGTTGGGGTTTTGGTTTTTGTCTCCACCACCTGCCCACCTGAATTGATGAGGAGCAGGGCTCTGGCCTGCCTGTCTGCGTGGTGATCTTTGAGAGAGCAGAAAGCTTTGATTAAGTTCTCTTTTATTAAATCAGTCTTCTCTCCTCCAGGCTGATGACCACCATCCTTCCTACCTTACTGGTGGTGCTGAGTGTTTCATCTTCCAGGCTCGTTGGGTCCTTACTTATGCTCACTGTCCCTAAGTTATCATGATTAAGTAGGGACTTCTGTGTCACTGGTCACCTTGCAAGAAGTCTCCTCTTTCCCCAGCCCTTCTAGTGATTAAAGGCCATGCCGATGGACAAGCAGTCTGTGGTGGATCCATAGATAAAGAGACAGAGGGGCGGGCTACATCTTTATACTGCACATGTGTGTCTCAGTGTGTGGCAAATAGCTGCTGAATAAGAGCTTTCCACCTGTGGTGGGGGTGTGAGGAAGGAGGGTGCTAGCAGCTGGTTTCTCCTCCGTAAAGCTGAGCGGCTGTTTTTTTCAGGTCTTTGAACGTAGGGTAGGGGAGATAGCTGATGTATCTTGGAGAAGGGTTGTGGGGCAATAGTTTGGTGTCAGAAAAGATGTAAAAGGGTGGTCGTGTGTTCCAGTCTTTCAGTGGCCTGAGCATCAGTCAGCTGCAGGGTAGAGAGAGGAAGGAGGAGAGCCTGTCCTTGCTGTGAGGAGCTGGTTCCAGTGGGAAGAACAGAGAATGCTTAGGTGATACCTGTGAAGGCAGCCTTGCAGCAGAGTGGAAATAAATATGAACTGAGTGTCACCATGCAGGCAAATGTGACCTATGCTGGGCAGGGCATTTGATTGCAGCCAGTTTCATGGGGAAAAGGAGCCTCGGAGGAGGGATGGGAGAGAGAGCACCGTGGCTGCTTGCTTCGTCCTAGGAAGCCACTCCTTTTGAGCCTAGAGGAATTTAGTTTCACTCTGAAAAGGTTTTAGGTGAAGGAGGGCGAAAGAATGCCAAGTTGTTCATGGTGAGCAGATGACCAAGGGGAGGAGTGGTGGTCCTGGTGCCCCGATAGGTCTTAGTAAGGGCCTCACAGGATGGAAGATATTCGTCTAAGGGAGGGGTGGCCTCAGAGGGGCGCGTGGCTCACTGGGGCCGAGATGGCCCAGGAAGCCTGAGACAGAGGGGAGTGATAAGAGTGGGCACAAGAGGCTCAGGCTGCGGCGTGGCAGGTAAGATGATGGGCTGGTGGGAACTGCTCTGGGCAGACCCCTTTATTTTCCTTTCAGGCCCAGTGTGCCCTGCTGGTATGGAGTATAAGCAGTGTGTGTCCCCTTGCACCAGGACCTGCCAGAGCCTGCACATCAATGAAGTGTGTCAGGAGCGATGTGTGGATGGCTGCAGCTGCCCTGGTAATGAACTTCTCACTTTATTTACAAATCAGAGACCTTGCCAGAACCCTTGGCTTTGGGAAGGGAGATGAAGGGCACTTGTGTTTGCTCCCCGTTGCTGAAATCAGAAGCCTTTCATCAAGTTTTTAAATGTCTTTGTCCAGCGTGATCAGGATTGAGCTGGTCTTTATTTTTAATGTACATTTTTCTGTTGTACTGTATCCATGAACGCACTTATGTCTAGGGAAATTGGAGGGTGGTTTGGGCCCCAACAGTGACTTTGTTTGGGGAACTCGTGGCCCATCTGAGCTGCAGTTGTTTTCTCAATTAGGTGTGTCAGGGAACTGATCTGGGAAAACGATCTGGGCTTGCCATGTGAGTTCAGATGAAAAAGGGCTCTGCACTGAAAGTCTTTCTCAGGGGAGGCTTGGTGGACTTTGGGGAAAATCCCTGTTTAATCATTGAGAGCAAGTCTGGGTGCGATGACTCATACTTGTAATCCCAGCACTTTGGGAGGCTGAGGTGAGTGGATGTCTTGAGTTCAGGAGTTCGAGACCAGCCTGGCCAACATAGTGAAACCTGGTCTTCACTAAAAATACAAAAATTAGCTGAGTGTGGTGGTACGGGCCTGTAATCCCAGCTACTTGGGAAACTGAGGCAGGAGAATCAATTGAACCCAGGAGGCAGAAGTTGCACTGAACCGAGATTGCACCACTGCACTCCAGCCTGCATGACAGAGTGAGACTGGGTCTCAAAAAAAAAAATTGCGAGAGTGAGTCCTGTATGTTTCAACTCATGACTTCTTTACTGAAAGAACTTAAACAAAACTCTTGACTCCCTTCCTTCATCTGTGGAATGGTGATGAGTAATCTTCTCTGTCTCGTTGCGTTAATGTGTAAGGGAAGCAGCTCACACATTCTTGAGCTTCCTAGAAAAAGCTCCAATCCTAGACTTGTGCCTCCCCTACTGGATGGCTTGGAACAAAATTCTTTTGCTCATTTCTTCATCTGTAGAATGGAGATGAGGAATGTCCCTTCCTCATATTGCATTATGTGAAAGATAAACACCACAGAACAAGTTCTTTGAGCTTCCTGGAAGAAGCCCAACCATGGCCCCTGGGGATTCTATAGTTGTGGGATGAGTGATGCAATAACAGTGTTGAGATTTTTGCCTTGATGCCCTTGACCCCAGAGGGACAGCTCCTCGATGAAGGCCTCTGCGTGGAGAGCACCGAGTGTCCCTGCGTGCATTCCGGAAAGCGCTACCCTCCCGGCGCCTCCCTCTCTAGAGACTGCAACACCTGGTAATGGGGGCGGCACAGCGTGCTCTGGGACAGCTGCCCAGGGGACTGGGGAGGGAAGCTGGGTCTACAGGGGTGGTGGCAGGTGGAAAAGAAACTGGCCCATGCCAAGAAAGAAGAGACTGAGTTGGAGGCTACTGGCGGGGACTAGGGACAGGTGTGACAGGCAATGCTGGGGAGCAAAGAGATATTACAGATAAGCCTTGAAGAGAGGGAGGTCAGGAAGGGCAGGATTCTTCACATGCGGACAACGTCTCTAGCTGTCCGTCCAAACTACGCCTTCGTAAATGACCCTCTCCTCCTGGAGGAGGACTGTGTCACTCAGCAGCACATAGGTCCTTCTCTCCCTGAAATCTCTCATCTGCTAGGCGGTACTGAGTCCCTGCAGTAGTCAGGCCTAGCTTGGCTTCTATCATCTGAAGAAGCACTTCTGGATGTTGCCTCTGGCTGGCTTTGCCAGTCCCCTGCACAGCAGGGGCAACAACTCATTTCGTCCCCAGGCCTCCTCCCTTTGCTGTCTTTCCCCACATAGCAGCCTTCTGCGTCCACTGAGCCCCCAGGTTCTCAGTCCGCCACCGCCCACCACACTTCTGGCTGGGAGCTGCCCCTTTCCATATCCCTCTCTTGCTCTCTGCCACTCACTGTGTGTGGGGTAGGAATTTGACTTCTTGGTATCTGAGTAGATTTTCAGGGGCATCAGGTAGTTTCTTTTCTCTTCTTTTTCTCTGTTGGGGTTTCTTCCCCTGGGGAATATCCACAAAGGTAAGGTTCCTTTGTGGCAAATTCCTGTCCGGCACAATGTGAACCCTATGAAGGTTCTGCCAGCACCGGCCCCTTTCTTCTCCCTCATCCCTTCGTCTGGGGACTGTGATAACTACTGTGAGCTCTAAATTCATTTGCATACCCTTGTGTTTGCAGAACCACCAATGAATGACCTGTGCTTCTTTCCCCAACAGCATTTGCCGAAACAGCCAGTGGATCTGCAGCAATGAAGAATGTCCAGGTAGGCGACCTGCTGCTCATTCTCTTCCGCCTTCTCTGAATAGGGAGGCGCCTCCTCCTCTCTTACCAGACAGGGAGGGTCGTACATCAAGGCAGCGAGAAGTTGTCCTCTCTGCATAGTTGGATGCAACCACCTGACCCCAGCTCTGGTTTCAGGTACCAGCTGTGCTAACCCATTCACAGGCCAGAGGTGGAGAACCCGGCAACAGCTGAAAGGGGAGATTGCACCTGGGGCCAGGTGTTACTGTCTGTCCTCATCACCTGTTTGCTGAAAGGATTAAGGTTGATAAGCTGTAAGGCCTGTATGGTCATGACTGATTAAACACAGAGGATACAAATTCTTTGGAAACTTAAGAGGTAGAAGAGCCTGGTAATTCTTTAGTCTTGAAGGGAGAGTTCTAATGGAATTTTCCATAATGCCTGATACGAAGACCGTGGCATGGTCCAAGAGCTAGGAAAACCAGGTCACCAAGTGATTCCTCCCATCCTGTCCCTGCCCCGGAAAATCTGCTTAGGAAAAATTGTTGAGCAATCTCTGCCATTTGCTTTCTCCTCTGTTTGGCCCCAACTCTGTTCTGTTTACTGGAAACCTTGCCCATTCAAAGCTCCCTTCTGCTCCACCTTCCGAGGACCTTAGACCTTGCCCTCTGTGTCACTCACGTGGTGTTTTCTATGTGCTGGGCACTGCGCTAAACACTTTCCGGTTACAACCTATGAGGCAGGTGCAATTTATTCTCTTTTTATGAAAGCAGAAACAGACCTAGAGAGGTTAAATCACTTGCCCAAAGTCACACAGCTGCTATGAGGCAGAGCCATGACTTGAGCTCACAACGGCCTGATGTCTGGCTTTTTCCCTTCCCTTTCTTCTTCCTAATCCTGACCTTTGGTGGCCTGAAGTGGGTTAAGCTTGGATACCTGGGATTGAATTCAGGGTTTGTGAATTAAAGGCCTTAGGATTACTCAGGGCCTTATCCAGTGCCCTCTACACTGGGAAAATTCTGGAACTAGATGTGGGCTAAATCAATTAGTCTAGCAAAGAGATGGCCACCCAGCCAGGTTATTTTTTGTGCAACCCTTGAAGAAAGCACGAAGGAGAAAAGATTGCTTTTGAAAGTGATATCTGTGTTCCATTTAACATAGTTACACCATGTGAAAGACTAAAGGAGCTCTTTGGAAGACATATGAGTTCCTACTATTAACCTGTGAAAACACTTTTAACATCTAAATAATAAGCATTCATTGTATGAGATCTGTGAGCCGAAGTGGATGGAATTAGGAATTCAGTTTATTGTGCGTGTGTTTTTTAGACGTCTATAACCACCAGATTAAGGAAGTCTTCCCCCAATTAGGGAGTCTTAACAACCGCTTAGCTGTAGGGTGGGTCTTCCATCCATCATCCTTCCAACTGTCCATTGATCCAAGTACTATTTGAACACCCACTGTGTACGTGATGGACTGTTTTCTGGGGCAGACCGTACAGTCCCCTGGTCTTCAATTCAAAATCCAGACGATAACTTTGCTGAGGATGTAAGATGTTCTCTTGGTGCCTTGATGAAAAGATAAACAGTTTCAATTCTGGAGTGGTTTGATATTTTTCCAACCAAACCACTAAGCTCTTCCTGCATTCTCAAAGCCTTGGCTCTGACCGTCTTCTTCTAGTTTGGGAGTTTTGTTAATCATCACCTTCTCATCATCCATTTGCACCCCTGGACATGAACGTATTTCCACACCCTGCCATGACTCAGCAGGCAGTGGGGCTGTCTGATGCTCCCAGTGTGATAACTGCAGATAGAGCTTCTGATGGAAAGAGTAGGTAGGAAGTTTCTGGAAGAGGATATGCTTGGCTTTGCTTGTAAAGCGAGGAGCAGGCCAGAGCTTCTCTGCAGGCCCTGGAGGAGTGGACATTGTGCATCTTAGAAATAGACCTGGGGCCATGTATGGTGGCTTCCACCTGTAATCTCAGCATTTGGGAGGCCAAGGCAGGCAGATCACTTGAGGCCAGGAGTTCAAGACCAGCCTGACCAACACAGTGAAAGCCCGTCTCTACTAAAAATACAAAAATTAGCTGGGTGTGGTGGTACATGCCTATAATCTCAGCTACTCAGGAGGCTATGGCAGGAAAATTGCTTGAACCCAGGAGGTGGAGGTTACAGTCACTGCACTCCAGCCTGGGCCACAAAGTGAGACTCCATCTCAAAAAAAAAAAAAAAAAAAGACTTGGGTTTTGATTTTTTGGCATAAGATGAGAGTGTATTAGTTACCTATTGCTGTGTAACAAATTATCCCCGAATGTAGCGTCTTAAAACAACAAATGTTATCTCACAGTTTTTGTACCTCAGGAATCTGGGAATGGCTTAGCTGGGTGCCTCTGGCCCAAGATCTCTTATAAAGTTGCAGTCACGCCATTGACTGGGGCTGTGGTCTCATCTGAGGTCTTGATGGAGGGTGGGGTTAAAGGGGACGGCTTTGAAGCTCACTCACGTGCTGCTGGCAGGCACTGCTTTCTCACCATGTGGACCCTCCCTGGGGCCTCCTCGTGAGATGACAGCTAGCATCTGTGGGCAGAGTTTTTCAGAGTGAACGACAGAGAGAGCAGTGGAGACAGAAGTCACAGTCTTAAAAACCTAGTCTCTGAAGTGACATCCCTCACTGTTGCTGTATTATAGTCACTAAAAACAAGCCAACACATGCAGTCTACGTTGAGGGAGGGGGAATTACACAAACACACGAATACAGGAGGAGATGGGTCCCTGGGGGCCATTGTGGAGGCTGTGCAGTGCAGTGCTGTATATGGGTAGTGGGAGAGGAAAGAAAGGGCCTAGGAGAGCAGCTGTCTGGACTGGAGAGGGGCTGGGCTTTGCAGGATGCTCCTAGGCCTTCATTGCTCTCTTCACATCCCTACTTACTGGTTAGGATTTAGGGCAGCCTCCGGCCAACTGTGGCTTCCCCATAGCCTGCAGACTTCCCTTTCTGTAACCCTAAGCCTCCTTTCCCTTTCTCTGCAAAACACACCGTGTGGGGAAGGTCTGCTAATTTAGTTCCCACTGAAAGGAGCATGCCTGTTCAAAATGGAAGCAACTCTTGTTATAGGATCTCAGACTCCTAGCGGAAGTCTGTGGAGTGGACTTTTCTCAAGCTGGGAAGTGGTAAGTGGAAGGCTTTTCATTTGCGTCCCAAACCCCATGAGACTATAAATGTGGCCAAGAATGGGAGCTGGGAGCACAGGCAACTTGGTTGGAATTCTGATTCCGTCTCTTAGGAGCTGGGTGGCTTTTGCCAAGTTGATGATTTACAGCCTCAGTTTCCTAATCTGTAAAGTAAGGATCATGACAGCAGCTTCATCCCATAGCTCTTGTGAGACTGTTATTCAACACACAGCAAGTACTCAACAAATGTGGGCCGTTATCATCTTCACAGAGCACACAGGCAGCTGTCTCATTAAGTAGGGTCAGAGAAGGACGGAGATACAGGGGAAAGTCCAAAGGAGCCTGGAATGGGGAGGGGTGGTGTGTGTTTTGGGGGTGGCTGGGCTAGTGGGGCAAGAGGGAGGTCTGGCCTCCTTGGGGAGGCTGGTGGACCTGCTATGGTCAGTTGGAAGGGAGGACCTGTTACTCATTTGGTTCAAGATAATTTCTGATGAATTCTAATACAGCCTAATAATTTGACCTTGGGAATCAAGGTCGGTTTGTTCTGAAGCCTCCAGGAAGAAAGATACACCCCACATCCCAGGGTAACAGAGACAGCCATGAGTTATCAGAGCAGATGCCTCTGACACAGGGAGATGTGTTCTGAGGGGCCCGTGCTTGCCTGGGGGTTCTGACTCCTCGAGTTCACAGAAAGTCTCCAGTGGCCTGTTTGCTCCTGCTGGGGTTTCTAGAGTCCCGTCAGACCCCTTTCAGGCCAGGCCAGGCCAAGGCATCATGTTTCATAGACAAGGCTTTCTTCCCCCTAGTCTCTATGTTCAGAGACCCAGTTGTCCCTATGCCCCTTGGGACGTCCCCAGGATTAGAATGACGTTAGGCTTGGCCCTAAAGAAATCAGGCGTGTGAGAAACTGCAGGAGCCAACCCGTGAGGCAGTTTTAGGTGGTAGCAAGGGCTTTGGGCTCTGTAGCCTGACAGACCGCCCGTATTCAGATCCCTGTTTGGCTTCTTTGGGAACTTGGACGAGTTGAACTTCTCTATGCTTGAGTTTCCTCATCTGTAAACTGGGAATAATAATGAGCACCTCGTAGGAGCAATCAATGAGATGGTTTCCACAGAGCACTTCGCAGGGCATCTAACACCAGGCACTGTGGCTCACACCTGTAATCCCAGCCCTTTGGGAGGCTGAGTGGACAGATTGCTTGAGCCCAGGAGTTAGATACCAGCCTGGGCAACGTGGTGAAACCCCATGTCTACAAATCTTGGAAACATTAGCCAGGCGTAGTGGTGTGTGTCTGTAGTCCCAGGTACTTGGGAGGTTGAGATGGGAGGATCACTTGAGCCTGGGAGATTGAGGCTGCAGTGAGCTGTGATGGCACCATTGCACTCCAGCCTGGGCCACAGAGTGAGACCCTGCTGCAAAACAAACAGAACAAGAAGAAGAAGAAGAGGAGGAGGAAGAAGAAAAAACCAAAATGCATCTTTGGTAGGTACGGCAGCCCGCACTTGTAATCCCAGCACTTTGGAAGGCCAAGGCAGGTGAATCATTTGAAGTCAGAAGTTTGAGACTAACCTGGCCAACATGATGAAACCCTGCCTGTACTTACCTCCCCCCGAAAAAAAAAAACACAAAAGTTACCTGGGCATGGTATTGCATGCCTGCAATCTCAGCTACTTGGGAAGCTGAGGCAGGAGAATTGTGGGAGCCCGGAGGCAGAGGCTTCAGTGAGCCGAGATGGCACCACCGCACTCCAGCCTGGGTGACAGAGTGAGACTCTGTCTCAGAAAAAGAAGAAGAAGAAGAAAAAGGAAATGCATCTTGCACATTTGGTAGAAATTATGTTGCAGCTTTTGGTGACAGTTTGCGTCTGGTGGAAGTCTGAGTTGCTTTGCTAAGCCCCGAGGGTTGGCATTTCTGCAGGGAAGGCTTTGGGAGGTGAAGGGTTGTGAGGCTGGGAAAACAAATGGCCAGGAGCAGAGCAGCAGGGCCTGGGGCTCACTGCTGCAGACAAAAGGGTTTCTTTAGAAGACGTAATGCGCTTCCATCCGATGAGAGATTCCCTTTTGTTTTTTCATGAGGGAGGATCTTTATTTGCATAGGAGTGGATCTTTGTTAACTTCCGAATGTTCTTTTTTTAATGCTATTTTAGGAATCGCCTGCCTTTCATTCGTTCATCAAACTTGTAGTGCCCATGTCTGTCTAGTGGTGGACCCACTGTTCATCGGGGGCTGCCTGTTGCTGACTGATGGGGAATTCCCAAGTGTCCCATCCTGGGTGGAGGATGGGTGAGCGTAGCTGTGTGGCCCACAGTTCTGGCTGACATTCTAGCTCCCGTGGCTAACTCCTACCTGGCAGCTCACCCATCCGTTTTCCTGTGTTTGTGGCTCTGTTCCTCAATTGTACCAAAGAGATAAGCTAAATACAATATTTAGACTTCTGATTCCTGAGAAAGTTGGGAACACAAGTCAGTGAGGGTCAGCAAAGGAAATCAGATGAGAGGATTAGATGCTGGCCCTGAAAGTTTTCCTTTAGAATATTTGCAGGTTTCTCATTGACCCTTCTTTTCCTGGGTATTGTTAAAAATAACAGAAGTCCATTTTCTTGCTTAGATAAGAGTGCTCTTGAGAAAACAGGGACAGGTTGGGGGAAGAATTCCCACCCATTTTTACTGCACTGGGTCCAAGACATTTGACACAAATGACAGTATTACGCTGTTTGTAGAATGATGATAATTTCTGAAAAATGGTCCGTTCAAGAAGGCTTTCCTGAGACCTCACTGGACTTGAAATTCCAGCACATCCAGAATGGGCTGGGACGATCCTGGCCCCTATCTTGTGACCTGTTCTGCTCTGACCTCCATGAACAGTCGCCCCTAACCGTCACCCTTCTCGAGGGGGCAATGGGGAAGGTGGATCACGCTGACGGGAGTGATCTGGGGCCTCTCCACATTCTCCTAATTTCCTCTGGGCTAGATGTGCCCTCCTGGAAGGGGTACGCTGCCCTGGGGACCAGGCAGAGGGACATGCACATTCCTGGGGCACTCATCCTTAATCCTGCCTTCACACACATCCCATAGGCAGGCCCACGCCTGGGTCCAAGCCTACACAGTCTAGCCTGGCCCCTGCCAGGCCTTTCAGGGCACATGCAGGTATGAAGTGCCAGGCAGTGGGGGCCTGTGGAGCTTGTCCTTGACAGACAGCTAGAATCTCTCTGTGCCTTTTGGGGACCCCTTGGCTGTGTGACAGGGCCTAGCATCAGCCCGGGAGCTGGGCCCACATGTGACTGTCTTACACTTGTCTCTCTAGCATTGGTCTAGCATCTGTTCCCTGAAGGGGGAACTTCAGGTGGAGGCTGGGGTAGTGCCATAGAGAGCCACGCCCTCCAGCGTTGCGAGGGCCTCGGGGGAAGCCCTGTGCACTCTATGCATCCTCATCTTTGCTTCAGTCCTTAGGGAAAGGAACTCACACATGCCCCCTAGAGTGGCTGGGTGGGCAGTCTTCCTCCTTTACCAAATGGCAATGGTCTCTATACATACATATTTCTTTTTCTGTAGAGTAGGTAGCAAAGATGAGAGCAGGTGTAGGAAATATATACGGGAGGTTGGGAAGGGATCCAGATGCCCTTTTCAGCTTTAATGGGTGTCTGTTCGACCCGAAAGATGGGATTGCCTCAAGCCGGGGCAGGTTGATGGAGAATCACTGGAGCCATTGGCAGAGGCCTCCTCCTGCCAGGACACCCAGGCTGTGTGACCTCGGGTTGGAGGTACACTGGGCCAGAAATATGGGGCCTAGGCTAGGGCCTGGGGGAGGTAGAGTAGGAATTAGGATGGAGACAGTTGAGAGTTTTGAGTTGCAGGCTGATGAAGGGGAGTCCTAGTCCCCACCCACAGATGTGTCAGCCTGGGCTGCGAAGCTGGCCCTGTCGAGGTCAGCACTGCCTGGGCGGTGGTGAGATCATGGGCAGATGGCCTCCTGGTTCCCCACTGGTCCTGAATGGAGTCACAGCGTGGGTTTGGCCCTCTGAGGACACAGAAAGCAATGGCCTCAGAGTCGCCCCTCCGCTGGGGAGGAGGATGGAGTCCCCATTTTCACTGCTGAGCTCCACGACCGTCCCGCCTCACCCTCCCACCTCGTCTTTTCTCTGGGCTGCTTACTTTGACCCTGGCCTCCATGGACTCTCCAGGGGTGACATTGTGTCCCAGAGTCCCTCCACACTCAGGTTCGGAGAACCCCGTGCTACTGGGCAGCCTCCCCCTGGCAGGGCACTCCGCTGACACCAGTCTGAGGCTGGTGTGGCACTGATGCCTGTGGGAAGCGTGAAACCCAGGCCAGTGGGCTGTAAGGGAGGAGCGGAGGCTGCAGGGAGCCCAGCAGCAGAAGCTTGGGTTCCTGTGTGGCTGAGTGTGGCTCTGTCACCTTCCTTAGTTGCTGTATCTGTAAAATGAGGCCTTGACCTGAATGCCCCAGCTCTGACATCTTGCAGTTTTGGGAGTGGGAGCTGAGTCCTCGTGTAGAACTTGTGTTTAGACTGGCATGGTAAAAGGACATCCATGCTGTTTTGGGAAGAGTGTGCCCTGCTTGCATATATATTCCACCTTGGCCACCCCAGGGGACGTCCCATCACCTCCCATTCTTCTCCCTTCCTCTGTGTCTCTCCAGGGGAGTGCCTGGTCACAGGTCAATCCCACTTCAAGAGCTTTGACAACAAATACTTCACCTTCAGTGGGATCTGCCAATATCTGCTGGCTCGGGATTGCCAGGATCACTCCTTCTCCATTGTCATTGAGACGGTGCAGGTGAGCTTTGCCAGGCTGGTGGCTGGTCGGGGGGCAGCCCAGGGTGCTGGCTCGGGATTGCCAGGATCACTCCTTCTCCATTGTCATTGAGACGGTGCAGGTGAGCTTTGCCAGGCTGGTGGCTGGTCGGGGGGCAGCCCAGGGTGCTGCATAGTTGCTAGGCTGACAGGGCAGCCCCTGGAAGACATGGAATGTTGCTTTCTGTGCAGGCGGAAGGCCTCTTCTTCCAGACTTCAGTTAGCCCCTCATTCATCCAGAAACCCAACCCATCTCCTCTCTCCCTAGATGCTGTGGGAAGGCATCCTGCCCTGCCAGTAATGTCTACTCAGGGCCGGCTCAGCTCCCCACCCAGGGGAAGCATCCTCGTCGGGTCTAGCCTGTTGCCTCCATAACTAACCCTCTGATGTTTGGAGCTGGGGGTGGCTGGGGTGAGAGCAGAGGGCCTGACTTCTGCTCTGAACTCATGGTGCATGTGTGGGTTCCTTTCTCTAGGGGTGGAAGCAAAGATGAGGAAAAATAGAGTGCACAGGGCTTCCCTTGAGGATCAAAGTCCCTGATTCCCTTTGAACGATAGGTCCAAGGAACACGATGAAGCAGAGGCCCATGGTTCTTTAAAAACAACCAGGCCAGGCTGGGAAAAGGTGCAGGCATGGATGCGCTCAGCGCCTTCTTGCTGCACAACTCTAGGGGGCCCCATTCACATGGAGTATTTTGGGAGAATGGGGTTATAGGCTGTGAGAAGGCCAGAGGCTCTCTGGGGTTGGGGCCTTTCTCTGATTAAAAGGGTCCTGGGCTGGGGTGCTGGACAGCAGGGGGTGCAGCAAAGTCACCCTGTGTTCCCTCTTGGCAGTGTGCTGATGACCCTGATGCTGTGTGCACCCGCTCCGTCACCATCCGGCTGCCTGGCCTGCACAACAGCCTTGTGAAGCTGAAGCATGGGGGCGGAGTTGCCATGGATGGCCAGGATGTCCAGCTCCCCCTCCTGAAAGGTGTGTTTCGTCCTGCTCCACCAGGCGTGGGGCTGGCCAGGCGCATCCCTTGGCACCCTCCTTCTCACCCCTGGCCACTGTCCCTAAGGACCTGCACGCCTCTTCTGTGGAAATGTGATGGAGAGTTATCTTTGGAGGGCGGGGTGGGATGCTTGGCATGCATCCCTGCAAGAAAGGAAGGCTTCCTGTTTGAGGAAGACTAGAGAACAAAGCCTGTAGATGAAGAGGTTGCATTAGGCCTGGGACAGAGTGTAGCTGGGAAAAGGGAACTAGGAGTGTTTTTATTTGGTTTGAGTCTTGGGCAGGTGGTTCTGGTTTGCTCTGGGGTGGGAAAGGGGCAGAAGCTGATGCTGAGAGATCGGGGGTGACTGGTGATGTCACACCAGAGGATGTCACTTGAGGCAAGGCCAGGCGACCCTCTGGCCTGTCTAGAGGTAGCAAAAAACCTACCTGTCCAGTATCTTCACCCAGGTTGCCCTGTGCCTGTCAAAGCAAACCTGCTTTTGCATAGTAAAGCTCCGAAACTTCACGCTCAAAATGGCTCCCAGACTTGTCCTTCTTGGTGACTGCTGGCCACTTTGTGGCCCACTATTCTAGTATTGCACACAGCGGGGGAACTTGCGCTAGTGGGTACCCAGCATGTCCATGGGTGTCAGTGCTGTGTGTATCTCCTTATGAGATATGTTTGTTCCCCCAGGGCAAGGGGTATGCTCCCATCTCTCTCCACCTTCCCACAGAAGCAACAATTGCTGTATTTGGTATTGTACACAGCATTGCGCAGACATGAAGTGGTGTGCAATGGCAGAGTGCCCCAGGCGTGTTCAGGTGCTGTGGCGTCAATGCTAGACAGATCCGCTTTGCTCCAGGGCACCCACCTAAAGCCAAGGATGCAGGAGCCTCTGCCTCCCTCCTGTGGCAGTAGGGGGAATGGCGGGTCACAACATGGAGGCTTCTTCCTGGGGGACCCTAATTGCCCTCTGTTCACCGTGATCACCCTTCTACCTGACACCCCCTTAAACCTTATGGCCACCCCATCTGCCCCTAAGTCATTGCTGTTCATTGCTACCATCCTTTTGAGACACCCCATTTCCCCCCAAATACATCTGCCTGCCACTACCCTGCCCTCTTCCCACCTCTACCTGAATCCTGTCCTGCTGGGTCCCAGGTGACCTCCGCATCCAGCACACAGTGACAACCTCCGTGCACGTCAACTACGGGGAGGACCTGCAGATGGACTGGGATGGCCGCGGGAGGCTGCTGGTGAAGGTAGGTCTGCCTGATGGGGCACTGGCTCCCTGCAGCCCGACCCTTACAAAGTACCCCTTGTGCTCTGGGCAGAATGGCTTTGTGTGGTGGGAGAAGAATTCCTTTCTCCTCGTGGCCTACACCCCCAGAGCGAGGAACAGGCCTCTCTTGTTTATGCGGCTGGTGTTTGTTTTCTGGATGCCCCTTCTTGGCCCCGGGGGATCCTCCCTGCTGTGCTCCGCTATCCCAAGGGCCTCTAGACTGGGGTGGGCTCTTGGGGGGTTGGGGAGGGGGCAAGTTTGCTGTCCAATCTCAAGGCTGAAACAAGGCCCGGGAGCAGGGCTGTCTCCCCGGGTGCCCACTATGGGTAGTAAGGGAAGAGCCAGATTGGCACTCCAAGCTAAGAGAAAGCTGAGTTTCCTGTCTGCCTGGAAAAGGTTGCACAGGAAACCACCAGATTCCTCCTCTGGGCCCTGGGACTCTGCATGTGTGGGCCACTTCTTGTTCTCGGTGGTCCTAGAATCACACTGGATAGCAATCCATACTTTTCCTGGGGCCTCTATCTATACTGTTTGTCTGGAAATGTCTCAGGCAGGTGGGCAGTGCAGATATTATTACTGACACTTTATAAGTGAGGCAGCCAGGGCACAGGGAAGTTGAGGGATAGCCCAGCCCTCTAGACTCATCGGATTTCCCACTCTGATCCCCCCACCCTCCTGAATGACCCGGGATGAGTGAGGATTAGCTCTCTGCCTCGCGCCTTTCCCATCAGAACAAAAAGTGCTTCTCAGTTTTTCGTCTCGAATGCCTTTACACTCTTCAGAATTACTGAGAACTCCAAGATCTTGTAGGAGGATTAGATCTACTGATATTTACCAGATTAGAAATTAAATTAGAGACATTTAAAATACGTATTTATTAACTCATTCAAAAATTGTAATAATAAACCCACTACAAGTTAATACAAACATCACTGTTTTGGGAAAAAATAACTGTTTGCCAGAACGAAAATAAGCAACAAGAATAATACCCCTGTTGTACATTTCTGCAAATTTCTTTAATGGCTGGCTTAATGGGAGACAGCTGGCTTCTCGCATCTACTTCTGCATTCAATCTTTTGCAATATTGCATGTCATGTGGCCACTGGAAAATTCCACTGTATACTTGTAAGGGAATGAGGAGGGAAAGGGCAAATAATGTCTTCATGGTATTATGAAAGTAGTTGTGGTTTCTCAGACCTCTTGAAAAGGTCTCAGGGACCCCCCGGGTCTCAAGACTACACTTTGGGAACCACTGTGCTAGATTATGCCTGGGATCCCTGGAGAGCCTCCTCCTGCCTCCTGGGGTCCGGTGCTGCACAGGGTCCTTGCTGTAGTCCTGGTAGGGGGCCGTTGGGCATCGCCCAGGAGACCCTGGCGTTCTCCCTCCTCCTGTGGCCATGTTCTTTCTCTTGTCTTAGAGCTCCTGAGGGAATTTCAAACTAACTCCTTTTTCTTTTCTTTTCATTAAAAATAAACCTGCAACCATAGACCATAGCGAAGGAAGGTTTGGGAGATCCTCTTCTCAACCTCTTATTTCTAGTAGGAAATAAAGAGCCACTATTTCCGGAGCAGGAGTAACTTGCCCTGGGTCTCATGGTCCTTTGGTTACAGGGTGAGGACCAGAACTCGGGGCTCCTGGCTCTTGTCTAATCTTGCCTCCTGCAACCTGGTCTTCAAGGGGTTGCTTCACTTTAACTAGTCCACTTCCCTTCCTTCCCTTCCTCACTCCCTTCCCCTTCCTTCCTTCCTCCCTTCCTCTTCCTTCCTTCCTTCCCCTCCCCCCTCCCCTCCCTTCCCCTCCCCTCTCCTCCCCTTTCGTCTCATTCTGTCCCCCAGATTGGAGTGCAGTGGTACAATTGTGGCTCACCACAATCTCTGCCTCCCAGGCTCAAGTGATTCTCCTGCCTCAGCCTCCCAAGTAGCTGGGATTACAGGTGCCCGCCACTATGCCCAGCTAATTTTTCTATTTTTTGTAGAGATGGGGTTTCATCATGTTGGCCAGGCTGGTTCTCAAACTCCTGACCTCAAATGATTCATCTGCCTCGGCCTCCTAAAGTGCTGGGATTACAGGTGTGAGCCATCGCGCCTGGCCAGCCAATCCACTTTCTCAGCATCCTCCCACCTCACAGAGAGGGTGCTCTCCACCCACGCGCTTTCTCCCTTCAATCAGCAGGGCTGTAACTTCTGATCCTGGGCAGCTGCCCTTCCTCCCCTGAGGTTTCTCTGGTCTTTGTTTCTCTCCTGAGGAGAAGAGAGGCCAACTTCTTTCTTTGGGGGTGAGTTTGTGTCAGTTTAGTTAACAAGAATCAATTTCCTTGGCCAAGTTTCAGGACAGGGTCAGATGACCCCATGGCCTATAGAACTGTCTTTTTGTATATTTTTCTTTTTCCTTACACAGGTGCTCATGGAAAGGGTCTGTCTTGTGGGTTTTATTATGAAGCAGGAAAGGGGGTGTTTGAGATGGGGCAGGAGGTGGGGAGCCTCAGAACGCTGACCCCAGGATTTTGGGGACTGCAGTGTGGCGGCAAGAGCTGGAGGGAGGCCTGCTGGGGCAGAGGCGGTGCCAGAGGACGTGCTTCCCGGGTTCCTCTGGTCTCCTCCCCCTGGGCATGGTGTGCACGCTGTCCCTGTGGGGCTGGCGGTCCAGGCAGCAAGGCTCCAGCCAGCAGAAATCATGTTCTCTGCGTGCTGTTTCCTGGCCCTGCTGGCTGCCCTGCAGGGCCCAGGTGTGCCTTAGGCACAGTGGTGTGGAAAAGACCCATGCACAGGCTTCATTTCGTCAGAACTGTCACTAAGCAGAGGTTTATTTCAAATAGCCAGTGTCTTCTCTTCAGTGTCCCACTTCTCTTAAGTGCACCCACTCTCCTAACCCTGGCCGAGCCGACCTCTGAGACAAGCCAAGGAGATGGGAGAAGACCTGGTTTTAGAGTGAGGCATGGGAGTGATAGATGGCCTGGTGGGGGTGAATGAAAGCACCCTTGGGGAGCATTAAAATCCGAGAAAGGAGAGAGAAAAGATGCCGAGAGGTGGGGAGGGAGGGAAGGCGCACCACCAGTTACGCCGCCTTACCCAGGGCGCCCTGACTGCGGGCACTGCATTCCAGCCCATCAAGGGGAGAACCTAGTTATTCACTTACTTACTCATTCATTTGTTCAACGATTCATTCATTCAGCAAACACTTACTGACTGTCTGCTGGCATGCTGTGGACTGAATGTCCATGTCCTCCCCAAATTTCTGTGTTGAAATCCTAACCCCCAAGGTGATGGTATTTGGAGGTGGGGCCTTTGAGAGGTGATGAAGAATGAGGTGTGTGCCCTTATAAAAGACCTCAGAGAGCTCCTAGCCCCTTCTACCATGTGAGGACGCAGCTAGAAGGCGCCATCTGTGAACCAAAAAGCAGGGCCCTCACCAGACATCAAATCTGCTGGCGCCTTGATCTTGGACTTCCCAGATTCCAGAACTGTGGGCAATCAGTATCACTTGTCTATAAGCCACCCAGTCTGTGATATTTTGTTATAGCAGCCTGAAAGGGCTAAGACAGGCACCATTCCAGATTCTGTGATTACAGCAGTGAGACAAAACAGACGAAAATCCTTGCCTCATTCAGCTTCAGTTCTAATGGAGACAGACAGACAAAAAACTAACAAGTAAATTATATTATAGATGGGAAGTGATAGATCCTGGGGAAATAACAGCAGAGAAAGGGGCAGGATGTGCCAGGCTGCGGGGATTTAAATTTTAAATAGGGAGGTGGGAGAAGACCTAATGTGACAACATTTGATATTTGTCAAGCAAACAAGGAAACATTACTCTGTCCCCTTTCCTAACAATGATGTTTACTTGGGTTCGATTTCTATGGGCCTAGGACCTTCTACTGAATTGTTAATCCTGCATCTTGTTAGGCTGGAGCTGGAAGCTGAAAAGGGGCTCTGAGAGCTGACCCTAGCCCCTGAGGATTCAGAATGCAGGGAGGTCGTCCTGCCTTGGTAATGACATGAGGAGAGGGAGTCAGGACTCCAGGGTCCCAGCCCCCACTCCAGCTTTGAATCAGCGTCCTCTCCGTAGAAACCAGCAGATAACCCCAGCTGTGTGGGGGAAAGGCAGGTTCCACTCTCCTGGTTGTCCCAGAATATGCACTTTGGGCTCAGAACTTTGTTCAGTTCTGAGAATGGACGATAAACTACATGCTGATGGCCTGGAGTTTGAACTCTGGACCCCTCCTGGTCACACCGAGTGACCAATTCGAGGTCTCCCTATATAGAGCGGCCCTGAGTTTGCATGTGACTCTGGGGGTGTCAGGCCCACTGGTGTGGATGGCATGGAAGACAGAGAACTTTGGGCTGGGCTCTGCCTGCCTACTCACTCACCCGGGCTCTGCCACTACTTACCTGAGCTGAGGCAAGTCATGTTCCCTTTCTGGGCCTCTGCTTCTCCATCCTTAAATGATCTGATAATTTCTGTCTTTTTATTTTTTTTTTGAGATGGAGTCTTGCTCTGTCCCTCAGGTTGGAGTGCAGTGGCACTATCTCGACTCACTGCACCCTGCACCTCCCCAGTTCAAGCAATTCTCCTGCCTCGGCCTCCTGAGTAGCTGGGATTACAGGTGCGCACCACCGTGCCTGGCGAATTTTTTTAGTAGAGACGAGGTTTCACCATGTTGGTCAGGGTGGTCTCGAACTCTTGACCTCGTGATCCACACACCTCGGCCTCCCAAAGTGCTGGAATTACAGGCATGAGCTACCCCGCCCGGCTGATCTGATAATTTCTAAAATCCCTTGTGGCAGGACAGGGCTCTGATGATTTGGGAACAGGGATGGAGCCGGTAAGATTACACTGCAGTTCACTCCCCCTGACCCCTTTTGCAGCCCAGGGCTTAGCTGCTTTTTATTAAATTCATATTTATTTTTCACCCGGGGAACTTTTTTGATTAAAATCATCTCATTGGCGAAACAACTCTGCGCTGCTTTGGCGGCAGTGGCGCCAGGGTGCCCTTGTCTCTCCCGCAGCTGTCCCCCGTCTATTCCGGGAAGACCTGCGGCCTGTGTGGCAATTACAACGGCAACCAGGGCGACGACTTCCTTACGCCCTCCGGGCTGGCGGAGCCCCGGGTGGAGGACTTCGGGAACGCCTGGAAGCTGCATGGGGACTGCCAGGACCTGCAGAAGCAGCACAGCGATCCCTGCGCCCTCAACCCGCGCATGAGTACGTGAGCCTGGGGGCAAGGCAGGGACCCCGCAGAGCCTGGAGGTCCCCACATCCAGTGCAGTGGGTTCCCGGGGCAGTGCGCCTACCGCGGGGAGGCGGGGGAGGGAAGCGAGGAAAGGGGTGGGGCGTTGTTTTTACCGTCAGCATTCGATCATCTGCACTGGGTCATTTGCTCTTCAGAGTCCCTTTATTGGGCGCCCTCCACGCGCCAAGCCCCGGGAAAGAAAAAAAACAAGTCCATGGAGGCGGGAGGATCGCTTGAGGCGAGGAGTTCGAGACCAGTCTGGCCAACGTAGGGAGCCCCCATTTCTATTAAAAATGACAATTTAAAAAATTAGCCGGTCGTGGTGGGGCGCGCTTGTAATCTCAGCTACTCAGGAGGCTGAGGTGGGACGGTCGCAGGAACCCATGAGGTCGAGGCTGCAGTGAGCCGAGATCGCATCTCTGCACTCCAGCCTGGGCGACAGAGCAAGACCGTGTCTCTCTAAAAAAAAAAAAAAAAAAAAAAAAAAAAAAAATATATATATATATATATATATATATATATATATATAATAAAAAATAAAAGACCATAGTCCATAGTCCCCGTCCTTCCACGTTCCCAGTCTACTGCAGCAGCAGCAGCTCACAAACTCAGCGTTAGACGACTGTAGGATAAATGAACTGGGGGATGGGGGTGGAATTTGCAGATTTCTCTTCGCGACCCTGCGGCCCTCTATCGGCAGCACTGGGCTATTTCCCAGGGGGTTGGCCTCGGGGGCGTGGCACCCCGTCCCACTCCCCGCCCCACCCCCGGCTCGCTCCTCTCGCCCCCACAGCCAGGTTCTCCGAGGAGGCGTGCGCGGTCCTGAGGTCCCCCACGTTCGAGGCCTGCCATGGCGCCGTCAGCCCACTGCCCTACCTGCGGAACTGCCGCTACGACGTGTGCTCCTGCTCTGACGGCCGCGAGTGCCTGTGCGGCGCCCTGTCCAGCTACGCCGCGGCCTGCGCGGGGAGAGGCGTGCGCATCGCCTGGCGCGAGCCGGGACGCTGCGGTGCGTGCCCTCCCTGCCCACTGCCCCCCAAATCCGTCCACGCGTCCTTTTCGAAGCCCTTTCTCTGCATTATTTTCTGTGGAAAGAGGGCCTGGGGCATTGTAACAAGCATGGGTTGGGGGGACGGTTCATTGGCATCCACCTCTCCCTTCCACCTCCCAGGAGGACACACGGTGGGGACCTCCTGGGGCCTGTCCCAGAACAAGTTGGCTCCCTGTACCTGGAGGCCTAGAACTTGGGGATCCTTGTAGAGCAGGGGTTTCCAGTGGCTGCTGCCACATGGTGTTCGTTCGGCATACATAAGGTCAGGCTGTGGAGCGAGTGGGTCCCAGATCCCCGCTGGGTCCACACACGCCTTGAGAGTCCGATGAACGCAAAGGGAAATTCACATTCAAAACCTTTGCTGATAACTCCAGGCAAACCACCGATAGGCAAAATCTCTGGCACTGTACAGAATTATATGAAGGTGAATTACATCACTGTCCCCAGTTGGCTTTAGATTCTCACTCTGCGCTGCTGGAAACCGGGGACCAGAGTTGGTGTCTGCTCCCACTCTGGTCCCTGGGTGGCTGGATTGCGCTGTTTTGTTTTTGTTATTGCCCAGGGGACATTTGCTGCATGCCCAGTGTGGTCGGGCAAAAGTGATGATGTAGAACTCCAAACTTACTGTTAGAGACATAGATGGAAACCGCAGCCCTGCTACATACCTGTCACGCTAAGTAAAAGGATGAGAAGATTCAGGGCAGGGAAAGCCAAGGAGGGCTTTTTGGAGGACGTGTACTTGGCTATGGTTTTAACAACCCCTCTGCACTTCAGTTTCTTCTTAGCGTTTGCTATTTAGAAATTGGGGAAAGTAATGAGGAGTGAATGAGATGCTGCTTCTGAATATTGTTTGCTTGTCCACCAATGTTAGAAATGACACATTATCAGTATGCTGCGGCTTCGGCAGGATTTCCTAATTTAGGACATTCTCCCAGAACGCTAAGGGTCCACTGAAGTATTCTTTAAACTCTCACGAACAGCCATTCTTAACCTCCACTCAACAGGACAGGGGAAATGGGCTGAGGCTTCTGTAGTGGGGATAAGGTTCAGTTAAAGAATGTCCTGATTTCTGAGGCTTTATGATAGTGCAGAAAGGGTGATGGGAAGGAGCTTTCCCTGGAGACTTTTAAGGACAGAGGGATCTGTCTCTGGGGGCTTTTGTGACAAGAGACTAGGCTGGCCAGATGGTCTTGGGCTGTCCCTTTGCACCCAAGGCAGTTGGGCAAGACACCTGGGTTCTTGCTCCCATCCTTTCTTGACTTGGAGAAGAGCTGAGACTCAGCTGTCCCCTCCACCCATACTTCACTTTCTCTTCCAGGGAAATGAACAGAGCTCCCTAAACCAGTGAATCTATTCCTAAGAAGAGGTCATACCAACTGGGGACATTCAGGGAGCACAGACTTACCATGTAGTTACTTTGTGGGATGCTGTGAGGAGATTCAGGAGAAGCACACACTTTTTTTTGTCCTCTTGCAAATTGGTTGTTTCCTTTGGGAAGACAGGACCACAGGCTCTCTGAAGGCAAGAACCAGGTCAGACCATCTCTGCTTCCCTGGGCCTAGCATGGCTCCTGGCAGGTGGTGGATACACAAGATGTGTCTGCTAAACTGAGATGTGCATTGTTTCTTTGGGGAAGAAGGCTAAAGGAGAAATGTAATAAGGCTCTAAGCCGACGCTAGAGATAGCCTATCAGAACCAAGCAAGCTCTCGAGTCTAGCTGCTCTTTAATGGGTAAAATGTACCCTTGTCATAGTAGGCTCAGGGTGTTGAAAGACATCTTCATCTTTATTGTTTAACACATCCCATCTTCACCTACGCTCCCTCAATAATCATCCAATGACCCAACCTTTCCTTTCTTGCCAAGAAAAATCAATGTCTAATAGGATGAAAGAGCCCCGCCCTTCCCAGCTACCTTCAAACACCAAGTGCAGGGTGGTGGCAGGAGCGGGAGGCTGCAGGGTCTCTCCAAAGGCCCGCACTCCACTGCTCAGACTCATGGCCAGGGTGTAGTTTTACGGCTTCTGTGAAATGCTCTGCCAGTGGGTTTCTGCTGGAGCAATGAATTCTAACAGAGCGGGGAAGGATTCTCATGGTCTCAGAAGAAGCATGCCCACGGTGAGGTTCTCATTTCTTGGGCTGCAGCTGGTCTGCAAAAGGGAAGACATTTTGAAAGGGCAAAATACTCCCCATACACCTTCTCTGTCCGCTGTACCCCGCCCATAAGGATATGGTTATTCCATCCACCAAGGTCACATAGCCAACTAGTGGTGGGTGTATTTGGAATATAGAGCCTGTTCCCTTAGCTGTGTTACTACTTTGCTACACTTCCTCCTAGCTTGTGTTTCTTGCTGTATTTCTCTGTGGGAGGCTAGGGAGGGTGAGGGCTGTGGGCAGATGGGTGCTACCTGCTTTGCTGGGGTAGGTATGAGTGTCCCTGCTCTTTGGGACCAGCATGGCCTCAAAGGGACTGTTTTCTTTCAAGAGAATAATGGTTATGAGCATGGGCTATAGAGGTTCAAATCCTGCCTCTGCTTCCTCTGTGAGGTATACCCTTGACAAGTCACTTAGCCTAAGCTTCTTGAAAGGAGGTGATGAGAGCTAACTCAGCGTGAGCCCATGTAAGAGCAAGGTATTCAGTAGGTTCTCCATAAATGGTACCCAGTATTGTCATTATCATCACAGAGATGCCTTAGCCTGTCATTCCCAGTTCTTTTTAATACTCACAGCTTCAAAACCTACCAGGATTTCTACTACCTCCTAGGCTTTGAGAATTCAGAAACGACTAATGCACATTCCCTCTGGTTGAGGAGAGAAGAAAATGTGTGCCCCCATCAGTATAATACACACTTGCAGGCTGAAAAATACAGTTTTGCTCATAGTGGGAAAAGATACAATTGGGGGTCACAGCTGCAAGGGGTGGTAAATCCTAGAACCACAGTCCTTGCTTTGCAACATTCCTGCTGAGGCCTTACTCCTTCTCCTCTCTCCTCTAGAGCTGAACTGCCCGAAAGGCCAGGTGTACCTGCAGTGCGGGACCCCCTGCAACCTGACCTGCCGCTCTCTCTCTTACCCGGATGAGGAATGTAGTGAGGCCTGCCTTGAGGGCTGCTTCTGTCCCCCAGGGCTCTACATGGATGAGAGGGGGGACTGCGTGCCTAAGGCTCAGTGCCCTTGTTACTACGACGGTGAGATCTTCCAGCCTGAAGACATCTTCTCAGACCATCACACCATGTGGTAAGTGCAGGCAGCAGGGTCAGGGACCTCTGAAACAGCAGAGCTGGAGAGGTAAACGGGCCCCCAAGTCCTTCACTTCATGGATGGGTAAACTGAGGCCCAAGGAAGGAAGTGACTTGTCCAGAATTGTACAGCAAGTCAGAAGCAGAGCTGGGATTTGGCCCAGGTGTTCTGGCTTCCTTACTACACAGGGAACTAGGATTCCTGGCTGGCAGTAGGAATTCTTGAGTTTTATTGCCAACTATCATGGGTTGGGCCCCATTTCTGGGCTCTAGGTCTCAGTTTTCCTTTTCTGGAGCAGGAGAAGGGAGATCGCCCTGTCACCCTCCTTGCTGGCCTCCTTGCAATATTCTCAGGCTGAAGTCTCTGAGCAGAAAGAACATGGACCACGGCAGCACTGCCTCTGTGGGGTTTGCTACCCTGACCTTCATGCGCTTCCCCAAAACGCTGCAAATCATGCTTGCTTCCTGCAGCTCTTTGCCTAGGCCTTTTGTGATGGTCAATTTCAACAGAGTTGCCATGAGCGTAGAAGAAATTTACAACAGGACATTTGTTGGACAAACAGTTACTGTCACCTGTTCTGTCTTAGTTCTGGCTAAGAATTGATCTAAAGATGAACCGCCGGGTGAGGTCGCTCACGCCTGTAATCCCAGCACTTTGGGAGGCCGAGGAGGGTGGATCACAAGGTCAAGAGATTGAGACCATCCTGGCCAACATGTTGAAACCCCGTTTCTACTAAAAAAAAGCCAAGATTAGCTGGGTGTGGTGGGCGCTCCTGTAGTCCCAGCTACTCAGGAGGCTGAGGCAGGAGAATTGCTTGAACCTGGGAGGCGGAGTTTGCAGTGAGCCGAGATCGCGCCACTGCACTCCAGCCTGGCGCCTGGCGACAGAACAAGACTCTGCCTCAAAAAAAAAAAAAAAAAAAAAAAAAAAAGATGAACCAGGCTGGAGCAGTGGCTCACATCTGTAATCCCAGCACTTTGGGAGGTGGAGGTGGGAGGAGTGCTTGAACCCAGGAGTTTGAGAGCAGCCTGGGCAACAAAGTGAGGCCCTGTCTCTACATACAATGAAAGAAAATGGTTGGCCGTAGTGGTGCATACCTGTAGACCTAACTACCTGGAATACTAAGGTGGGAAGATTGCTTGAGCCCAGGAAGTCAAAGTTGCAGTGAGTTGTGATTGTGCCACTGCATTCTAGCCTGGGCGACAGAGGGAAATCTTGTCACTTAAAAAAAAAAAAAAAAAAAAGAGGGCCGGGCGCAATGACTCATACCTGTAATCCCAGCAGTTTGGGAGGCCGAGGCAGGCGGATCACGAGGTCAAGAGATGGAGACCATCCTGGCCAACATGGTGAAACCCCGTCTCTACTAAAAATACAAAAAAATTAGCTGGGCGTGGTGGCGCGCACCTATAGTCCCAGCTACTCGGGAGGCTGAGGCAGGAGAATTGCTTGAACCCTGGCAGCAGAGGTTGCAGTGAGCTGAGGTTGCGCCACTGCACTCCACCCTGGTGCCTGGTGATGAGTGAGACTCTGTCTCAAAAAAAAAAAAAAAAAAAAAAAGAACCAGGCATAGTACCTGATAGTCTCCTAGGGGAGACCAGTTAAAAATGTCCTGATTATGGAAAGTTTCAGACAGACGTAAAAGTAGAGAGAATATTGTAAGGAGCCCCAACCTATCCATCCTCAGCTTCAGTGATTATCAGCATTTTGCCATTCTTATTTTGTCTATTGACTCCTCCCCTGTGTGGCTGGAATAGTTTAAAAAACCCTGCAAATGTTATATCATTTCACCTGCAAATACTTCAGTATGTACTTCAACAAATAAACACTTAAAAACATAAACATCAGCAAAATACCATTATTAACCTGAACATGAACAATAATTCCTTAATCACATCTATGTTCATTTCTTTCTGATTTCCTCAAAATGTCTTTTATAATTGGTTTGTTTAAATCAAGACCGGAACAGAATCTGTACATTACATTTGATATAAAACTCTTCCTCATCACTCCAGTGAGATTAATTTGAAGCCCCTCCCAACTCGTTTACCCAAAGTAGGTTGTTTACCCTTCTACTGAAACACTCATCACTGTTGGACTTGGCTGTCAGTCAACCGTGTTGTGTCTTCCCCTGTAGACTGTGGCCACCCTTGGAGTAGAGACCACATCTTAGGCCCCGATCCCCAGCCCCTGACACAGTCCTGGCATAAAGTAGGTACACAAAACATGTTTATTGAGATGAAATAACCATAACATTTGGTAGATGTGTCATATCAGAGACATAAAAATCCTACTCATTCAGAAAAGGGGAGGATCATTTCCATGTGGGAGGAATTAGGGAAACTGCATGCTGGAGGTGGTTTTGAGCTTGGAGAGGATTCCAGCAGCAGACGTGGGCTGGCAGGATGGAGGAGGGTTGTTTTGAGATGGAGCACAGGTCTCGGGACTAAATGCAAAAGGAGTACTCCACAATCCCCAGGGTAAGTCCTCTGGCGGAAACACATGTTGTATGAAGGAAGACTAAGACTGGAGGGAAGTTGGGATGAGGTTCAGAGGTCTTCAAAAGGAGAAGGGTGAGCACTGATGCTGGAGCAGTAGGAATAGGCCCCTGGGAGGTTCTCAGCAGGGAGCAAATAGGATTCAAGAGTAGCTTCAGGGAGTGGGTTTTGGGAGCTGTATGAGGCATGATGGTGGAGAGAGCATCTGCAAAAAAACATTGACATAGACTGATAAGAAGGTAGTGAGGTCCTGGAACATAGCAGTGGAAATGGAGAGTGAAAACCAGAAGCCAGAGACGCTGGGAAAGCAGATGGGCTGGTGGGACATTTGAGAGGAGGAGGAGCTGTTGCAGATGGCCCTGGGGTTCTGAACTGGAATGTCTGTGAGGACAGCGACGGCAAGAACAGCAAGAGGGCCCTCTGGAGGTAGAGGGCAAGTGATGACTTTGGTTTTGGCCTTAGTGACTTTGAGTTACCATCTTGGTGAACAAATGGAATCAACAACTGGAAATGTGTCTGGAAGGTGAGTGAGAGATTGGGGCTGGAGAGAAAGGTTTGCGTGGAGGTGATGGTTACAGCCATGGGTGTAGCGAGGATCCCTAAGGGGAGTGGGCCAACGGGCGGAAAAGAGCACTGAGTCAGAACTCAGGGGAATGTTCGGAGGGTGGGAGGAAGAAAAAGAGGATTTCGTGCGAGAGGGCAAAGATCAAAGGCCAGTAAAAAGGGCAGAACCAGAGCAGCGCTGTATCATGGAAATGAAGGGCAGAAGGAAGTAAGGACAAGCTCTGTAGGTTCCATCATTTGGCCTTAGCCCAGTGCTGTTTTACGACAGTTGTCTGGCTATAATTTTCAAGGAGTTTCTCTTGGGACCTTAAAACAACGCTGTTGGGCAGGAACGGCTTGCTATTTTAGTAAAGCATTTGAGGCGTAGAGAGATGATCACTTTCCTAAATCAGCCAGCAAGTGACTAGAACCTAGGGGTTCTTGAACTCTCCCTATTACACTGAGAATAGGTGGATGAATCTGGCGATGAGAAGGTCATGGTGGCCCCTGTGTTTCAGTGGTGAGGAAAGAGCCTAGACTATAGGAAGCTGGTATGACTTGTGGGGGCAGCAACTGTTGCTGGCTGTTTCATTAAAATGGGAAAGGTGGGAGATGGAGGGCATTGGCCTCTGGGTGAACACGGCTGGGGAGTGACCCTAGCTTTGGGCAAAGGGTTTGACATCAGCAACCTCTTTGTGTCTACGTCCGCTTCCTTGTCTCTCTTTTGGGCACCAGGGCTGAAAGCTATTGAGCATCTTGTCTTTCCACTTCATTTAGAAAATTGGGTTTCATGGAGAAGGTGTGTCAGAAGGACCTCAGGGCCTGCGTGCAGTTGTTTATTTTTATTCTTTAGACAACACACTGGAGAATGAGCCTCGCTGCAGCAGGTGCTAGCTATGGCCGTGAAAAGGTGGCAGGAAGGTGGAACACAGTGGCCTGGAAGTTCTGCAGACCATGTGCTCGGTCATCCCAGCAGCCATCACAGAGGAGTGTTTATTCTTCTGCAGACCAGGTTTAGGGCTGGAAGTTGATTTTAAACCTATCTTCAGGCTCTTTAGAAAATTAAGCTTTTGGGTCATGTCCAAATGACAGATAGAACATGACATTTATGGGGGCAGGGGGAATTTTCTCTTTTAAAACTTGATATTAGTTGAAAACCAGAAGGCGGCACAGGTTCTGCATGTGCTCAGAAAGGGAAAGGCTGATTCTCTTGTTCATTCAATAAATATTTATTGAACAGCAGGTGGATTAAAAGTGTTCAAAATTATTACAGTTGGCCAGACAAGGTGGCTCACGCCTGTAATCCCAGCCCTTTGGGAGGCCGAAGTGGGAAGATCACTTGAGGTCAGGAGTTCAATACCAGCCTGTCCAACATGGTGAAACCCTGTCTCCACTAAACGTACAAAAATTAGCTGGGCATGGTGATGTGCACCTGTGATCCCAGCTACTTGGGAGGCTGAGGTAGGAGAATCGCTGGAACCCGGGAGACAGAGGTTGCAGTGAGCTGAGATTGCACTGGTACATTCCAGCCTGGGCGACAGAGCAAAGCTCTGTCTCAAAAAACCAAAAACAGGCCGGGCGCAGTGGCTTATGCCTGTAATTCCTGCCCTATGGGAGGCCGAGGCAGGCAGATCATGAGGTCAGGAGATTGAGACTATCCTGATCAACATGGTGAAAACCCATCTCTACTATAAATACAAAAATTAGCCGGGTGTGTTGGTGCGTGCCTGTAATCCCAGCTACTCAGAAGGCTGAGGCAGGAGAATCGCTTGAACCTGGGAGGCAGAGGTTGCAGTGAGCTGAAATCGGGCCATGCATTCTAGCCTGGTGACAGAGTGAGACCCCATCTCAAAAAAACCCAAAAAACAAAACCAAAAAAAAAAAAACCCCTAAAACAACAAACAAAACAAAAGTAAAAATCATTGCAGTCAGAGAAATGCGAATTAAAGCAATGAGTGTGACTTCATACTGGACTGGAAAAATTAGACGTCTGGATAATGCCAAGTATTGGCAGAGCTGAGGGGCATGGAGGCCCTTGTCTGCTACTGTAGGGCATAGACTGGCTCAGCCACCCAGGAGAGCATTTGACATGGCATATGCCGGTCAGGTGTTCACACCTGCTGTCCCTGCACTTCTGCTCTGTGCAGATAGACTAAAGAAATCCTTGCACATGTTCATTAGGACACAGGTCTGCAGATGTTCAGCACAGCTTTGTTTGTGGTGGTGAGGAGCAGGTGACAACCTGTGTCCATCACTGGGACACTGAATGGGTAAAAGGTGTATTGTGTAACAGAAGCCACAGCCAAGTGGTACATGTCTTAACAGGGATGAATCTTACAACAAGGTGCTCAATAGGAAAAGCAAAATACAGTGTGCTATGTGATATCATTTATACAAATTAAACATACGTGTGTACAAAGGAACCACACACATTTTATAAAAATACTCAGACAGTCAGTCAGGAGACTTTTGCATAGGCCAGGTGAGAGATGATAGTGTCTTGTATGACAGTGGAGATGAAGTGGATATGAATTTCAGTGACATATAGGAGGCCAAGTCCAAGGGCTTGGTGATGGATCAGATACAGAGGATGAGGGAGAAGACAGTGGCAGGGATGACCCTGGGTTTCTGGGTGTGAGGCTAGTTGGATGGATGTCCCCACCATTCAGTGAATCTGCCCTGGAAGAGAATCAGCTTTGGTGGGGGATTGTGAGTTCTGTGTTGGATGTACCGAGTTTGAAATGTTTTTGAGACTCACTACGTTAGTGAGAGTAGGCATTTGAGTATACGTGTCTGGGGTTCAAAGGAGCAGTCTGAGCTGCTGATGTAGGCTTGTGAGTCACGTCTGTGATTAGAGCTGGGGGTGTGGATGGCAGCAAGCAGAATGTGAGAAGAGGAGTGAGCCTAGGACGGAGCCTGGGGAAGGCCGATATTTCAAGGCCAGGTAGTGGGGGCGCATGAAAGCTGAGGCTGAGAAGGAGGAACCAGGGAAGTGGGAGAGAAACCTGCAGAGATAAACATTTCTTTTTCTAGAAGAGTGGAGTGGTCAGCAGTGATGAATAATGTTGAATGGGATCAATGAAAAAAATAACTGAACAAAATTCCATGGGATTTAGTGACATGGGGACCACTCGCTGGTGATGTTAGTGAGCTGTGCTTCAGGGGTTCTGGGACTGGGACCTGGTTGGAAGGGGCAGAGAGCGGGAGGTGAGGATGTGGAGGCGGCGAATATAGACCAGTCTTGTGAAGCTGGGTGGTGATTTTCCTCTCTGCAGTTACTGTGAGGATGGCTTCATGCACTGTACCATGAGTGAAGTCCCCGGAAGCCTGCTGCCCGACGCTGTCCTCAGCAGTCCCCTGTCTCACCGCAGTGAGTACTGTCCCCCTGGAGGGCCCTTGGACTCCATCCTGCCCGGATTCCTCACATATGGAATGGGGGAGAGCTGGGTGGCACCATCTGATGTGCGTGTGCATTCAGGCATGGCTCTGGCTTCGACCAGGATCACTACAATTTCTGTTTGTGGAGTGACTTTCGGGCCAGGACATGTCTTTGCATATGTAAATCCAAATCATTGAGGCAAGAAGTATTTTGTTTTGTGTAAAGGGAAAGACTAACTCTATAAGCAGATGGATCCTGTGAGACCTCTAGTTTGCCCATGGTGACCTTAACCCAGTGAATAGCTGTGGGTGTGTTGGTGGCCTTGACTGTCATGACAGTCACCCTTCTTTTATGGCCTCTTGTTTCCTGTGGACTTGCTGATGAAGACAGCTCTTTCCTTAGAAAGCTCTTGGATGGATTTGAAAGAGAGAAAGAGAAGGGTTGGGTCTGTTGCTTTCCATTCGAAGGTCCTGATGGCTGCTGTACTTTTTTTTTTTTTTTTTTTTTTCCCAAGAGTCTTGCTCTGTCACCCAGGATGGAGTAGAGTGGCACGGTCTTGGCTCACTGCAACAACCTCCACCTCCTGGGTTCAAGTGATTCTTGTGCTTCAGCCTCCCAAATAGCCGAAATTACAGGCACATGTCACCACACCTGGATAATTTTTTTTGTATTTTTAGTAGAGACAGGATTTGGCCATGTTGGCCAGGCTGGTCTCCAACTCCTGACCTCAAGTGATCTGCCTGCCTCAGCCTCCCAAAGTGCTGGGATTACAGGCATGAACCACCACGTCTGGCCTGCTGTACTGTTTAAGGACCAGGCACAGAAGGGGGAAGGTGCTGACCTGGTACTGGGGATTTCACATTCACACTTGTGGATCACAGGGGCCTTATTTGCTTCCAGAAGGCTCATTCTTGCTTAGAAAGGTCTATTCCAGTGGGAGAGAGATAAATGGCTGTCTTCAACCTCCACCATGACTGCTTCTCTCTCTGCCTCTCACGTTCCATAAGGCCCTTTTTGTTCAAGGGACCCAGTTCTGTGCCATGCTGTTTGCTTGCCCTGTGTGAGAGGTCAGGCTCCCGGCATGACTGACTGGGGAGCCTAGAGCTGGGCAAGATCCTGAGGGTGTGGGTGGCTCAAAAGTTGAGACCAGAACTTGCGACCTCAGGGTCACTCCATCCTTCTGCATCTCCCTTTCTCTTCCTCTCAGAGCATCCCCCCCTCCCCACCCACTCTCTCTGTTGCATTCTGCCTCCCAGACCTCCCTTCAGTGCTTCTGCTCAGAATCTTCTACTCTGGTCACTGGAAAATGTAATATTTTTCAAAGTCAGGAAGCTCCTGGGATTCTGTGCAGATTGGGAGAGGCCGCTTAACCTCTCGGAGTTTAAGTTTCCTAACAAAAGTTTCTGTATAAAAATAAGTCTAGAAATTTTGACTTTTTGCCCACAGGAGCTAATATGGGATACAAATGCTATTAAGTGCACCTGGGCTTTTGAAAGGAAGGTGCTGTATCAATCATCTGCTGTATCAATCATCTGCTGTTACCCAATTAGCCATTGATACCTGCTAATTGCCGGAAGTCAATGAGCAAATCCCTGGCTTAATGGAACGTGTGTTCTAGTAGGCCCAGTGGCTTGGGGAGGACGGTGAACAAGTAAGTGAGATGTGCAGTGTATCAGATGGTGAGGAGAGCAAATACAGGGTATTAGAGGGAGAAACAGCAGGGAGGGGAGATTGGAGTGTCAGGGGAAGGAGTGTTGCAAATGTTGCAAATTCAAATGAAGGGGCAGGGCAGGGGCTGATGTTTCATTTTATTTGGGCTCTGGGGGGACATGTGCACGTCCCGCATCCTGCAGGATTGTTGCATGGGTACATACATGCCATGGTGGTTTGCTGTCTCCATCCCCTACCCCATTGCCTACATCAGGCGTTTGTCCTGGTGTTATCCCTCCCCATCCTCCCTGTTCCCCACTGTCCCTCCCCTCCCCTCCCCTCCATCCCCACACCTACTCCAGTGAGTGTTGTTCCCTTCCCTGTGCCCAAGTGGTCTTAGGGTTCATCACCCGCCTATGAGTGAGAACAAGTGGTGTTTGGTTTTCTGTTCTTGTGTCAGTTTGCTGAGAATGATGGTTTCTAGGTTCATCCATGTCTCTACAAAGGACATGAACTCGTCATTTTTTATGGCTGCATAGTATTCCATGGTGTGTATGTGCCACATTTTCTTTGAAGTAAAGACCTCTTTTAAAGATTGTGGTCAAATGGCCTTTTCTCCCCACTTTATTTGTTACCATTTGGAAATGATTCTGTTGGGTCCCATTAAAACTCGTTTTTAGCCCCAAACTCACGTCTTTTCAAGCCTGGGTCTGGAAATTTCTGCAATGCATCCTGATTCAGTGTAACCTGCTACAGTGAGGTCAAGGGTGACGACAAGTATGGGACATCAGATGAGAGCTGGGGTCAGAATAGCTGCCACCAGTGTAAGCCAGAGGTCAGAAGCCCAGGTGAGCAGATGAGGCTGCCCTCCCAGTCCCACACAGGGACTCTGGCTCAGGCAGCAGCTGGTCCCAGTGAGTGGGCAACTGAGTCTCCTGAATTAAGTGACAGCATCCAGGGGACCAAAGGACAGTATGGAAGGTAGGTCCATTCTCTCCTTCACTAATCACCTCTTTGCTTTTCCTACCTTCAAGGCAAAAGGAGCCTATCCTGTCGGCCCCCCATGGTCAAGTTGGTGTGTCCCGCTGACAACCCTCGGGCTGAAGGGCTTGAGTGTGCCAAGACGTGCCAGAACTATGACCTGGAGTGCATGAGCACGGGCTGTGTCTCTGGCTGCCTCTGCCCCCCGGGCATGGTGAGTCACCAGGCACAGAGCTGGTGCCTGCCCTTCAGTTTTCCTGTAGGCAGGGATGAGTGAGGGGGCTATGGAGCCAGAGAGAGGAAGAAAGAAGTGCTAAACAAGGATGGCACTGGAGGTGGTGCTGGTAATGGGGGCATGGAGGAGGGAGGCTCTTCTGTGCCAGAGTCAGCTGCCAGAGTCAGGGAGGGCGTTGTTAGGAAAACGAGCCTCATGGGATCTGACAAAAACAGAACTCAGCCTACAGGAGTGCCATAGGAAGCAAAGAATATCCAGAAAATACCTGCCAGTAAAAACAAGCGTTTCCACTCTGATTTTCCCAGGGGCTGCCTTCCATGCTATGAAACTGCAGGGACACACACATATTTGCATATGATTTACATATATACATATAACTTTGTATTTCAAGAAAAGGCATTGAGGTACCTGCCGTGTCACTAACAAGCCATGGACCCAACAAGTCTCTTCCCCATCTCGAGCCTTTTCTTCACCTGTAACGTGAGTCATGAGGTCTTTGCCAGCTCTTAACATTCCGTGACTCCGGTGCTGTGACTGAAAACAGGCATGGAGGCCACGCATCCAAGGCTGTGCCGGTTTGCGACTCTCTGGGTCCTGTGTGGACCTTCTGCTGCTGGTGGCAGTGATCTGAGCATGCCTACTCCTGCTACTCTCCTTCCCCACTCTCATCTTAGGCCAGTGTTGTACTAAATAGATTATGCATACGTTATTCTTGTCACCCTGAAGGATGCAACTTCTGGATGTTTCTCTTTCAGATGCATCCTGTCTTCTTGTTTTCCCTGACTCCAATTCCTTATACCCAAAGTGAATGGTGAGGGGTTTGGGGAGGCCAGAATGGGAGAGGGTGGCCCTTGTGGAGGGGACTTAGTGATGCCCAGGACTCTGCTTGAGGGGCAGGGTCCTGGGCTGTGGGACCTGTCACTATTCTGTAGAGGGAACGTGGACCCAATTGCCAGTGTCTCTCAGGAAGGCTGGGATTGCAGTGTGTGAAGAACAGATGCTTTCTTTTCTACTTCCCCTTCAGCTCTTTCCTCTCCCAAACAGAGACCAACTCTTAGTAATTCTCCCCTCCTCTGCCTTAGCCTCTGAGGGTTTTGGAACTGTCTTTTCTGATGAGGAGAGCTAGCGATTGGCCAGTGAGCACCCTTGAACTGGAAGGGTTGTTTAGTGCCTTAGCCGAAGGTGGGTATCACGAAGGGTCTCTAAGGAGGGGAAACTCAGACCTGGGTAGGAACAAAAAATAGGAGAGGGCAGGGGAATCTTCCTCATTGCTCTTCTTATCCCTGGGGTCTCTTATGCAGTCTCAGAGCTTTGGTGTGGGGCATTGTTTATCATACTCAGCAAGAAAAGGAGCATCACTCAGAGGACTGTGTCAGCATTGGATATGCTTTGAAATGAACTTTTTTGTCATGAAGGAAAAAATGCAGATAGCCTTAAATATTAACAACCACAATAATTACATTGATTCCAAATCCCAAGAGGAGAGTGAGACCTCAAATGCAGGGTGTGGCTGTCCCGTTAGGCGCTCTGTTGGCATTCCTGAAGAACTGGGCATGCATTCTGAGGACAGCATTTGGATAGCTGTCACAGGATGAGGTGCCTCGCACTCCAACCACAGGGGATTACCAGCTCGCAAGTTCATATTGTAAGAGATTGGGTTATTTTCACAACTGCTTCATTAAGATGCCGGCAAATGTGCAACTTATTGGGGCCAGATTTGAGAGCAGGGAAGTCCGTGTAATTTATTAAGTGTGCGCAGCGTGCTGGCTGCAGCATGGGACACGTGTTCTTGGCCGTAACACAAAGAAAATGGGGCTGGGCCTGGAAACACCCTGTTTGGGCCCATCTGATGGTGCCGATGTTACCCCCAGGGTGTTTCTCTGTCCAGCCTGTCCCATGTGAAGTGGCAGGGTTGTGGAATGGGGAAGGGGTCATGGGCTCTGCATTCTTCTGAGGACTGGAAAGGGGAGATGGAAGTGTCTTTTTTCCTGGGGGCAGATCTATGGAGAGCAGAAAGAGCACCGAGCGGGAATGGCGTGCAGAGGGCAGACCTGTCAGGCCAGGCTTCCCTGCTTTCCCACTCTGCGCTCTTGCATGGTCATTCACTCTTTACCGGAAGCCCCGTTACCTCTTGTGTTATGTAGACACTTAATTCTGTTCTGCCTCCGAGATACATGGCTGTGGGCCCCAAGAGGTGTGTGAAAGCACTTGAAAGCCAGGGAGTGCTATAGAATCGTAGGCATAGCTTGAATTGTTGTTTTTGTAACTATCCAAGGCTGTCTCAGAGGCTGCACCCATCAGTTCCTCCTGCTGTCCATACCAGAGACCCGTGAAGGATGCTTTTTCGTAGATTTCCAATCGGTTGTGGACCCATGCTTTTGTAAATACAATAAAAATGAATTCTCATAAAAATAAAACAAAAAGCAATGACAAAAAATAATATGATCTCACCCAATTAAAAAATATTTTCTTCTTTTAAAATATTTTTTTGAGATGGAGTTTAGCTCTGTCACACAGGCTGGAGTGCAGCAGCTCCATCTTGGCTCACTGCAACCTCTGCTTCCCAGTTCAAGCCATTCTCCTGCCTCAGCCTCCTGCGTAGGAACTACAGCTGTGCACCACCACGCCCAGCAAATTTTTGTATTTTTAGTAGAGATGGGGTTTCACCATGTTGGCCAGGCTGATCTTGAACTCCTGACCTCAGGTGATCCGCCCACCTTGTCCTCCCAAAGTGCTGGGAATACCGGTGTGAGCCACCACGCCCAACCTTAAAAAATATTTTCTTTCCTTTTTTTTACGATCCCCAAATCTAGACTCTTTTAAAAAAAAAAAAAAAAAAA
>PVKV010006321.1:0-106220 GCA_004027835.1 Alouatta palliata
CTCCTGGGTTCAAGCAATTCTCCTGCCTCAGCCTCCCGAGTAGCTGGGACTACAGGCACGTGCCACCATGCCCAGATAATTTTTGTATTTTTAGTAGAGACGGGGTTCACCATGTTGACCAGGATGGTCTCGATCTCTTGACCTCGTGATCCACCCACCTCGGCCTCCCAAAGTGCTGGGATTACAGGCGTGAGCCACTGCGCCCGGCCACCTATTGCTCTTAGTAGCTGAGGGTATGATATCAGGGGCCTCCAGTGTTCAAAACATTGTATCTTCCCAGTGAAATGAAAATTGTATCATTATTTATATAGTATCTCTTTTATCTCTAGAAATTCACTTTACCTAAAAATATATATAAACATGTTTTCCTAATATTTTAGTTTTCACCAATATCTATCTGGTGTAGGTTTTTTTCTACCCTTGGCTTGTCAATATTTTTGATTTCTTAGATTTTTGATTAGTTCATTTGTAAATATAAATGTGTAAATATAAATATATATATTGTTTAGGTATTTTTAAAATATAGATGTATCCACTGTACTTTGTGATGAGGCATTTAGTCCATTCATAGTTATACAATATCCTATTACATTTACATTTGGTCATCAAATTATAAGCTTTTCATGCTATACTTTTTATTCCCCTTTCCTGTCGTGTTTTTCTGTCTTCCTTTGCATTAAGATTTTGTACTTTTTTATCTTTCCCTCATTTTAATTTTTCTACTTCAGTTGTTTTTTTTTTTTTTTTTTTTTTTTTTTTTTTTTTTTTTTTTTTTTTTTTTTTTTTTTTTTTTTTTTTTTTTTTTTTTTTTTTTTTTTTTTTTTTTTTTGGAGACAGAGTCTCACTCTGTCACCAGGCACTAGGCTGGAGTGCAGTGGTGTGACCTCAGCTCACTGCAACCTCCGCCACAAGCAATTCTCCTGCCTCAACCTCCCGAGTAACTGGGACTACAGGCACGCACCACCACGGCCAGCTAATTTTTTTTGTATTTTTAGTAGAGACGGGGTTTCACCATGTTGACCAGGATGGTCTCGATCTCTTGACCTCGTGATCTGCCCACCTTGGCCTCCCAAAGTGCTGGAATTACAGGCGTGAGCCACCATGCCTGGCCCAGTTGTTTTTTTTTTTTTAGCTATTTTTTACATGCACACTTAACCAAATTTCAAATGAATCAATATTTTTTGCTTCCTCCTGATTAATACAGTGATTATGGGATACATTAATTCTGATCACTAATACTCCTATTTACATATTACCATTGTCCAATATTTTAGTTCTACTTGTTTTTCTACAAATTCGACATTATTGTTGTTATAATTGTTGTTGTTATTGTTGACCACACTTTTAAAATTATCCAAGTGCTTATCACTTTGCTTACCTATTATCACTTAATGTTTTATTTCTGCCTGAAAGAAATACTCAAAAGTTTTGTGAGTTGGCTTATGGTTGCAAAGTCCCTAAGTTATATATTTATTTTTGTGTGATAATTTCTTATTTTCACTCTCAATAGAAGTTTGAATATATAATTGTTAGCTGACAACTAATTTTCTTTCAGCAAAATGAGGATTCTGTTGTTTTCTATTTTCAGATACAATTTATGAGAAATCAGCACTCAGCCCCATGGAATAGTAAGGGGCAAATGGATGAGCATATAAAAGGGTGGTTGGTCCAGATGGATTAAAGACTTAAACGTAAGACCTAACACCATAAAAACCCTAGAAGAAAACCTAGGCAAAACCATTCAGGACATAGTCAAAGGCAAGGATTTCATGACTAAAACACCCAAAGCATTGGCAACAAAAGCCAAAACAGACAAATGGAATCTAATTAAACTCCAGAGCTTCTGTACAGCAGAAGAAACAATCATTAGAGTGAACCAGCAACCAATAGAATGGGAAAAAATATATGCAAGCTACCCATCTGACAAAGGGCTAATATCCAGAATCTACAAAGAACTAAAACAGATTTACAAGCAAAAAAACAAACAATCTCATTCGAAAGTGGGCAATGGATATGAACAGACATTTTTCAAAAGAAGATATATATGAAGCCAACAAACACATGAAAAAATACTTATCATCACTGATCATTAGAGAAATGCAAATCAAAACCACATTGAGATACCACCTCATGCCAGTTAGAATGGTGATCATTAAAAAATCTGGAGACAACAGATTCTGGAGAGGATGTGGAGAAATAGGAACACTTTTGCACTGTTGGTGGGAGTGTAAGTTAGTTGAACCATTGTGGAAGACAGTGTGGCGATTCCTCAAGGACCTAGAAATAGAAATTCCATTTAACCCAGCAATCCCATTACTGGATATATATGCAAAGGATTATAAATCTTATAAATCATTCTATTTTAAAGTCACATGCACATGTACGTTCATTGTGGCACTGCTTAAAATAGCAAAGACCTGGAACCAACCCAAAGGCCCATCTATGATAGACTGGACTAGGAAAATGTGGCACACATACACCATGGAATACTGGGCAGCCATAAAAAATGATGAGTTTGTGTCCTTTGTAGGGACATGGATGAATCTGGAAACCATCATTCTCAGCAAACGGACACAAGAACAGAAAATCAAACACCACATGTTCTCACTCATAGCTGGGTGTTGAACAATGAGAACACATGGATACAGGGAGGGGAGCATCACACACTGGGGTCTGTTGTGGAGGACTAGGGGAGGGACAGCAGGGGGTAGGGAGGTTGGAGAGGGATAATATGGGGAGAAATGCCAGATATAAGTGATGGGGGGATGCAGGCAGCAAACCACATTGCCATGGATGTACCTATGCAACAATCCTGCATGATCTGCACATGTACCCCAGAACCTAAAGTGCAATTATATATATATAAAATAAAATAAAATAATAAAATTGTGGAGGGTGGGTGGTGAGGTGAAGTTTCTCTTACTGTTGAGGAACCTTAAAAAGAGTTACGTGAGGACAAAAGCATTTGTATGAAAAAAGATATTTTTATACAAATTAATCACAGACATATTATGGTTAAGAGCTGGTTAGTATAAAATCCTGAAATTTTAAAAGATTTCAAAATGAGTTTACATATCTCTCATCCCTTGCTTATTAGCCATTGTGATCTGGCATTGATTTGAGTCTTTAGAAAGAAACTGAAGGGAATGTAAAACCCTTACAGGATCCCCCAGGAGACTATGGTGTCAATAATTATAAAATAAGTCAATAATTATTTTAAAAATGTAAATTTGAAGGAAAGGTGGTAGATAGCCAGACTAAACACGACAAATACCCTTTTGAGGAAGTGCTGCATTAAGACCTTAGATGGCTTACCGAAGACGTACAGTCCAAGTGTGGGTTATTTTGTCCACTCCTATCAGAGGTGTACACCTGTAATTTAACTTTTCATTAAGACGTGTGATAATTTTTGTGGCCTGGGGGTGATATGAAGCATTAAAGTTTCAGAGTATGTGCCATGACTGAGCGCATTAATGTATAGCTTGGGCTACAGATTGGGGCCTGCTGTGAAATGCATTGTGATCAGGAAACCCTGACAGGAGACAAATGTAGCCTTGTAAGTCCACTATAGTCAGGATTCTGTGAAACTCTAGATGGGATGAAATGCCCAACATGACCTACCTGACAAGAATATTCTGGCTCTTGACTCACAGAATTTGATTCAGGTGGTGTATTTAACCTTAACCAGAATTTGAAGTGAGGGCAAATTTTCTTTGACAGTGGCAGTTCATATGTGCCAGCTTAGCCTAGGAGGGTGTCTGAATTTCCATGGGCTGCCCTCTTGCTTATCCGGGAGGCATAAGTGTCATTATCTGGTTGCTTGACAGTGGAAGATACTTTAGTTTCCGTGTTTAGTTGACAGGTATAGTCAGCTCACTGGTTATGTTTCCCATTATCAATGTAGAAGTCTGTCTAATAAGCATCCGCATGGGTAACAAAAGACTTAAAAGGAGTGGAATTGGTTTTTACCCAAATGTTTCCTCCCCCAGGAGAGTTTATTTTATAAATGTCAGTCTGAGGCTTGCCAGTGTCTCCAGCAAACAGTTGTATTAACTATAACCCAGAAGTCAGGTAGGTTCACGATCTTCCACATGCCCTCTATAATGTTCCTCATTGTAACAATTATATTAGGACTTGGTGGCAAACACTAGCAGCAGTCTACATAACCAAGACATCAATACCAATAACACATTCAGGAGTGAAATCCTTAACAAGAGAGATTTGTGGTGACCAAAGGGAACCATCACAGTCGATCTTGGTCAGGGGTCCTCGTAGTGATAGCCTCAGACCCAAAACCACAGAGCATTATTATTTTTTAAACTCATCTTGGTGTCAGGGATTTCAGGGAACATGGTCATTTATGTACAGGCTCAAGAAATGCAATTTTCCTTTATCTCCCCATTGAAACTTAACCATGGCAAAGGACCTCTGATACCCCTAACCTCCACCAAGGGAAGAGACCTCTTGTAGTTTCAGGGACCACCTGGCAGAATTTGGTCCTACATTTTCTGAGACAGGAGCAGCTAGTGAAGAACTGAGTGGAAAAGCCAGTAAAGGGAATGTAAGGTGGTTTCTTGGTCTGGACTCCCATGGAGCAATGCGGCAGGCATATGAGAGGACAGCAAGGCTTCTGGAGGGGATTGAGTGAGCTCTCCGGGTCTCATCATGGTTCTGGGCAAAGTATTAATATACCAAAGAACTGTGCATTCCTTTTTCTTCTGAGATTTCAGCATCTTGCTGCACCACAGGGTATTTATCAGTGACCCACTTAGTATTAATAAGCATGCAGAAGTGCCATGACTCTCTCTAGTCTTATTGGTAGAGGGCTCTCAGCAATGGTGAAGGAATTGCTTCCCTAGCTTTTGCTGGACCCCTATGCTTGATCTCTAATCGGATTCACCAGATGCTCAGCTGGAGGGTCAGAGACTGATAAGAAAGACCAGTGGTCCCCCTCAGAAATGAAAAGGTTATAGAAACAAATTATCTAGCATCCTTTAAGAATGCACCGTGCACTTTCCAAAACCCACCGTCAGGGCTAGTGAAGTGTCCACAGGCTTTGCTAGCACTTAGCAAGGCCAGTTTGATACACTTTGTGGAGTGTACCCTGGAACCCCGAAACTCCTGCAAATGATGCCTTTCATAATGCCCCAGGTACTTTGCTAACACCTCCCAAACGTGCATTATGAAATCTTCAGGACTTTGTTCATCCAGAGTTTAACAAATGATTCTGTTCACTGTGCCAATTTGTCAGCAATCTAGCTAAATTGGAGAGAATATGTAGAGCTCCAGGTGTCAAAATAATCAATTAAAGCCACAAGCAAAAATGGAATTTAACAGTCAAGGCTTAATCAGTTACATCAATAATACAAGCAAGAGCTAAACCAGAGAAAGTGCTAATTTCTCCTGTTTTATTTTCCCCCGTTAAACAATGTACTAGTTCTAAGTCAGATAGATCAGCACAGATGTGGGGATTCCCAAATTCTCTTTAAAAATAGCATTGTGATGAGCAGATACTAAGAAATTACAAGGTCAAAGGCTAAGTGGCAGTAGGGATCCAGAGAGATAAAGGTAGTCCTGAGCTCTTCTACCCTGAGAGCATTTATTAGTATCTAGAACCCAAGCTTTGTTTACATGTCCTCATAGGGCATGAGGGCAGAAACAAAAGCCACTATTCATCCAAGGGAGGAAGTCTAAAGGTAGAAACTTTCCCTCAATACCTGGTGCACAAAGTTCTATATCTTCATTTTAGGTATGAACCAGAAATAAGCCCATCAACACCACCTTCATATCATGAAAACTATCCATAAATTTGTCTTGTGGTTCAGCAGAACAAGGGAGAAATTTCTTCACAATGTTGAACCACAAATAGAGAAGTACATTACTTGCAACCCAAGCTCAAATGTCATGGTGATCAGACAAAATACGAAAGTTAATAATTTAGTTAAAAGTAATACTAAGCTAGTAGTACATCCAGGCAATTTAAAAAGTATAAATTAGAACCAAGGAAAGAAAGCAAAAGAAGCAAAAAAGAAGAAAAAAAAAGCAGAAAATAGGAACAAGCAGTCTTTAGATATTTTAGTTATCAGTACATTATTAAATAATGTATGCTTAAAATGTGTTAAATATATTAAAATATATGTTAACTATACCAGAAGATAAGAATTTAGCTTAAAAATATTGGCAGGGAAAGAATATATTTTTTAAATTACCTCACATATTTGAGAAAAAAAAAGCAACTGAACATCTGTTTAAAAAGAGATACGTAATTAAAATATACAACTCTAATAGCATATATTTTTGAATAAGAGAAAAAGTTAAAACTCTAAATTTTACGGATTGTCTAGAAGGATAGTGAAGGTATTAATTAATTTTAGAATTTGAATCATTAAGTATATATGTTTAAATGCCTATGATACTCACTAAAAAAGATAGTGTATTTAACTTCTACAATAGTAAATTGAAAAAAAATTGCAAGGAAATGAGCAAAAAGGTACATAATAGAACAAAGAGAGCAAAAATAATATCAATAATTTATTTTATAGTTACTATGAAGACAGTGTATTATTGGTGGAATAATAGTCACCAGAATAATAAAATCAGTATATGATAAAATCAGTGTATTTTAATATATTATAATTATAATACATTATACATATATTGTGATACATATAATGAAATCAATATATCGCTCAAGAATGGGCCTTGCATATATGACATAATTGATCCTTTCTAATATAGACAAAAATGAAAAGCAATAATTTATGATGGATAGTGTTGCTATTCTCATAGATTTTTCATACTCATTAAAAGCAAAAAATGAAATTAACCTATATGTTAAATCTCAAAATAATTCAATCAGACTTAAATGTGACAAAAATGTGTTTTTTGAAAAATGATTGAAGTTGGAATCAAAAGGAATTTCTAAAACTAGACATAAACCACTTTTCATAATGGAGGAGACTGATAATTTTGACTACTAGAAAATTAAGACCATTATTATCAGAAAATTCCACAAGCAGGGCAAAACACAAAGTATAAGTCAGAGATGATATGAATTATCTATCTACTCACCAGAGTATTAGTAAAACATAAAATATCTCTAAGGACAAAATATAAATTTGTACTTCAAGTGGCAAATAAACATTTAAAATTATGGTCAATTCCAATAGGAATAGGCAAATAGTAAATTTAAAGGATGATTATTAATAAAACTGTCACACAACAAAACAGAAATGGGAATACTTAAAAAAAATCCTTTCAATGATAACTTTCATACAGTCACAGGAGGTATATACATTGTTAGAATCACATTGGGAAAGAGTTTGACATCATCTAGGTAAGTTAAAAATGCACAACCATTTTAACATAGCAATTTTACAATTAGGTATATACCCTAGAGAAAATTTTGCACACGTCTTCCAGAAAACGTATTTAGTCATAACTGTAGCGTAATATAATGGTATATCGTACAACAATTCATATAAATAAATGAAAGCGACACACACACATACACACACACAAATCTTACAACAAACATGATATTAAGAAAAAAAGTCACAGAAGATCAAAAACAGCCTGAACTAAAATATATTATTTAGAGGTTCATACATTGGTAGTAGAACTATTAAAAAGCTAACACTGGGAGGCCGAGACGGGTGGATCGCGAGATCAAGAGATCAGACCATCCTGGCCAACATGGTGAAACCCCGTCTCTACTAAAAATACAAAAATCAGCCGGGCATGGTGGCACGCGCCTGTGGTCCCAGCTACTTGGAGGCTGAGCCGGAAGAATCGCTTGAACCAGGGAGGCAGAGGTTGCACTGAGCCAAGACTGCACCACTGTGCTCCAGCCTGGCGACAGAGCAGGGCTCCGTCTCAAAAAAAAAAAAAAAAAAAAAAAGAAAAATCAACAGTGCCAATGAAGTAGATTCAGTGGCAGAGGAAGGAAGAGGATGTGATTAAACAGAGAACCCTGGGAGTTACAAACGTGGTTTTGACGTCCTGGTTTTTTAAATGAACATATAGGCTTTATCTACTCTACTACATGTATACAAAATTACATCCTTCTATTTTTAAAATTTCCTACTCTATAAAGTAAACTACACACTCTTAAATTTGTCAAATGAGGCCCTTCAAAATCTGACCATATGCTACCTTTAAATCTCATCTCTCAACTTTCTGTAGATTTCTGTTTCTAACGTATAGATAAACCAATAACTTTCTCACTTTTCTGACTTTGGCTTTGCCCCTTATTTCAACTACCATTTCCCTCTTTAGTTTTTTATTAAATGAAAAAAAACTTCATGGTAAAAATCAAATATACACTCTTATACTTGTTTTCTCTGCAACTTTAAATCAAAATTAACTTTGTTTTCATGGTAGTTTGTATATTCTTCTATGATAACATTTATTGCATTGTATTTATTTTTCTGCTAACATGTCTATATTCAAGAGCAAGCCATACTCCTGACCTTGTATTCATGTTACAGTATTCTTTGTCTTCCTGAATCATATAGAATCCCGTGTTAGTTTTCAGATAAATCAGCTTTGGAATTACCTTCCTGTTGAAATGCGAGTCCCTATATAAGTTTTAAACCTCACTGAGGGCTGCTTTGAAATTGTCTGAGTTGTGTATTCTATTGTATGTGGACACAAGCATGTGTTCATATGTCTTTGTGTGTACGGAGGGGGTTTAAATGGAATAAACGTGTATGATGTGCAGGTGCATTGCTGTGTATGTTCTTTTGAATGTGGGTAATTACAGAAAATTGTGTAGATAAAATTCAGTATGCTCAAGGTAGAACATTAGAGCTAGCCTACTGAACTGAGGAATTATCAGTTTTACACCAATTTGTTGGCTTTGCTGCTCATTGTAATCATTGTAAATGCTCTATTATACATAGAGCCGAAACTGGGCATTATACTTTCTTTTCTTTTATCTACCCTTGAGAAGAGAAATTAAAAGGAAAATGAAAACTGTAATAACGTTGTATTTCTTATTATGTTTATGAACCTAAAAACTTGTGGCATATTCTATGAAAATTTTATCAATCTATGTTTATGTGAAAAATAAAAGTTAAAATGTCAAAGAAGTGAAATTGATGCGATATTTTGTACTAATGCATTTATACTAATAGAGGAAATTACCACATTAAGGACAAAATTTCTGCTAATTGAACATATCCTTTCATGTAATCTCTACATAGATGAAATACATTAAATCCTACGTTTTAGAAATACTTTGTTGAAATATTCTGTACTTATTTCTAAGGAGAAAAGCTGAATGCCTTTTTAAAAAATTGGTCTTTAGTTTACTTCTGTTATTTTTCCATACACAAAATTAACAGACAGAGAGAGGAACGAGGGAGGAACACATGTCAAAAAGAAACCACGGGAGAACACAAGCAAGGAGGCAGCCATGTGCAAGCTAAGGAGAGAGGCCTTAGGAAAAGTCACACCTGCTGACACCCTGATCTCAGATTTCTAGCCTCCAGAATTGTGAGAAAATAAATTAATGTGTTTTAAGCCACCCAGACTGTGGTATTTTGCTGTGGCAGCCTGAGCAAACTAATAGAAGTATTAATCAGCATAGAAAATTTTACAAATCTACGTAAAACGTAATTTCTCATTTGCTGCTCAAATTGCTGACTTCAGAGCACAGCGAAATGCAAGCTGTTTGCAATATTTTTATGTGTTGATTGTACATGGAATAAAATTAAAGAACAAAGTTTTATCTAAAAATAAGCATGTTATAAAACAGTTATACAAAATATATATTTTGCATTAAAAGAAAATACATGATTTAATAAAGGTTATGTTCCATTTAATAACTGACCTGATTATTCAGATCACCTATTAGATTTTCCCTAAGTAAAACGAAACTATGTCCTGTTTTACAGTAATATTTACCACCTTTCCCATTGTTGTGGTCATTGTATAACATGAAATAAAAATGAACATACTATTAATAAAATTAGTTGACATGGTCCTAAAATAAATTACTGCAAGTTTTCCATCCTCAATTCTCATTGATATTTCTGGCTATAATCATCTTATTCCATACAATATTAATTCATATATTCATTTAATTTTTATTGACCGTATTTTCACAGGCGTTAGGATAAACATTGAGGAAATATCAGGAATAAAATACAGTCACTTATTTCAAGAGAGCTCACTGTCAATTCGCGTATGAAAGATATGTGAAGAAACAACAGCAAACAAGTTTTATAGTTGCTAAGTCATGGTCAGTACCTAAGACCTAAGTGGTCAGAGGTGAATTCTAGAATTGGGCAGTAGGCTATGACAAGTTTGACTTGAAAGTTAGCCAGGACATCAAAAAATTCACTTCTATTTTGGAACAAGACAACTTGAATCAAGAATTGATGTTTAAATATAGCCCTCAAAATGGAAGTAGCTATTAGACAACAATAATTTGAACAGTACAATTCAGATCTGGAAACCCTCTCTACAGACAAATCTGTTTCAGCAGATGTTGTTTTGGGGAGGATGGGATTCATTTCATGATCAATGTGAAAACCGTATACAGTTACCACAGAAAGAATCTAGGAAACATAAGGTGAAATATGATTTACCACTTGATACTAAATTTTGCTTAGCATTCAAAAATTATAGGTTTGTAAACTCATAGCAGTGTTTTTATTTATTTATTTAGAGATAGGATCTCATTCTGACATTCAGGCTGGAATGCAGTGGCACAATCATGGCTCACCACAGCCTTGGCCTCCTGGGCTCAAGCCATTCTCCCATCTCAGCCTCCCTAGTAGCTGAGACTACAGGCCCATGGCATCATACCTGGATAATTTCTGTATTTTTTGTAGAGACAGGGTTTGTCATAATTGTCCAGGTTGGTGTTGAACTCCTGAGCTCAAGTGATCCACCTACCTAGGCCTCCCAGAATGCTATCAATAAGACTATAGGCCTGAACCACCACAGGTAGCCCATAGCAATGTTAATTTTGTCTTCTTATACAGACACACCAGTTAGATTGGATTAGGAACCACACTAATGGCTTAACTTTTACTTTATCTCCTCTTCAATGCATCTGTCTCCAAATCCAGTCACATACCTTCTAAGAAACTGAGGGTAGGGCTTCAACATATAATTTTGGGGTAAGGAGGTTGTACATAAACATATAAATATAAACATTTTAGTAAAATAGACATAGTTGCCTTTAAACTAGATTTTATATCAATATTCTAAATGTAAATATAAGTATGTTTTTAAGATTATTCTGAAATTTCCTGTAGTCCTAAATACATATATGTACATATACACACTCAAGTAGTACAGAGCAACTATGGACCACATGTACGACAATGGTTTAAACTGTACCTTTTCTATGTTTAGATATATTTAAATACACAAGCATTGTATTACATTTGCCTTATTGTATTACAGTTGACTACAGTATTCAGTATTCAGCAACAGGTTTGTAGCCTGGGAGCCATAAGCTATAGAATATAACTTAGGTGCATAGTAGGCTATATCATGTAGGTTTGTGTCAGTACATTCTATGACGTTTGCACATGATAAAATTGCATAAAGATGCATTTCTGAGAACATATCCCATCCTTAAGCAATGCATGATTGTATATACAAACATATGTGTATATATAAATAAATAGGAATGTTTAATCTCTAGTGATTATTTACATATTGAATATTTTCTTGAATTTAAAAATCAAATATTTAGCTATACAATTATAATTTGTAATTAACCCTTTTTCATCTTTTTCAGTGATTAACAAGACAGAAAAAGAATAAGATAATTAATTAAAAATTTTTTTAAATTTTTTATTATACTTTAATTTCTGGGGCAAATGTGCAGACCTTGCAGGATTGTTACATAGGTATACACATGCCATGGTGATTTGCTGCCTCCATCTCCCCATCACCAACATTAGCTATTTCTCCTGTTATCCCTCCCCAACCTCCCCACCCCCTGCTATGGCTCCCCTAGACCCCATTCCCCAACATACCCCAGAGTGTGATGTTCCCCTCCATGTGTCCATGTGTTCTCATTGTTCAATACTCACTTATGAGTAAGAACATGTGATGTTTGATTTTCTGTTCTTGTGTCAGTTTCCTGAGAATGACGGTTTCCAGATTCATCTGTGTCCCTGCAAAGGACATGAACTCATCCTTTTTTATGGCTGCATAGTATTCCACAGTGAATACGTTCCACATTTTCTTTATCCAGTCCATCCTTGATGGGCATTTGGGTTCCTTCCAAGTCTTTGCTATTGTAAACAGTGCCACAGTGAATATACGTGTGCATGTGTGTTTACAATAGAATGATTTATAATCCTTTGGGTATATGCTCAGAAATGGGATTGCTGGGTCAAATGGTATTTCTATTTCGAGATCCTTGAGGAATTGCCAGACTACCTTCCACAATGGTTGAACTAATTTACACTCTCACCAATGGTGTAAAAGCATTCCTATTTCTCCACATCCTCTCCAGCACCTGTTGTCTCCAGGTTTTTTAATGCTCGCCATTCTAAGTGGCGTGAGATGGTATCTCAATGTGGTTTTGATTTGCATTTCTCTAACGACCAGTGATGATGAGCATTTTTTCATGTTTGTTGGCGGCATAAATGTCTTCTTTTGAAAAGGGTCTGTTCATAGCCTTCACCCACTTTTTGATGGGGTTTTTTTTCTTGTAAATCTGTTTTAGTTCTTTGTAGATTCTGGATATTAGCCCTTTGTCAGATGGGTAGATTGCAAAATTTTTTCCCATTCTGCTGGTTGCCAGTTCACTCTAATGACTGTTTTTTTGCTGTGCAGAAGCTCTGGAGTTTAAATAGATCCCATTAATAACATCTACATCTGCTTTCAAAGAATGTTAAATTCTATTTAAATATATTTTAAAAACTGATATGTCATAGTGTCATCCACTTTAGAATATGTTTCTAAGATTCCCTAAAGTAATTTCTACTAATGTCTTCTTAATGTATAAGAAAAAGATAAAATTCCTTTCAACAGTAAAAACTGTGTCTGAACAGAAAATGTACTTCTAGAATTTAGAAGAAATTTTGACTAATTTCAATCCATGTAAATTGATTGACTATGAAGTTAATGGGCACTAAGTAATGACAAGTCAGTATAACTTTAAGTAGATAGAAAAGTATCTTATCTCCGCTCCTATATGCAGAAATTATTTTTTTCTCTGTCTTTCGTCTGTTTCTCTTCCCCACTCCATCTTCCACTCCCTTTCTCTGTTTTTCTGTATGCAGTCAGTGGAAGCTCCTAGAAAATGCCTTGATGGCAGCAGGAAAAGTTAACTAACACAAATGTGAAGACAATAAAAATACTAGAACCAACCTATACTCAGGAGCTGGATATTTTACATGTTTTTATTATCTGTAGTAAAATGTGTTCAACTGCTCTGAAACTACTTTTTGTTTCGCTTTTCTCCTTTTCCATTTTTTCTTTTCCTTTCTTTCTCTTTATCTGCATTGGACACAGTCAATAACTTCATGCTGTGGAAGGAGAGGATCGGCAATTTTACTTAGTAAGCAAAGCAAATATTTTCTTCTCAAATAGATGAAATGTAGGGAATTAAAAGAATGTCTTTTTTGTTTTTATAGTAGGATGTACCAATTTTTGTTTTTTTATATTTTTACAATATTTTTAGAAACAGGATCTTATGATGTCACCCAGGCTGGAGTGCAATGGTGCACTTACAGCTCACTGCAGCCTTAAACTCCTGTGTTCCAGTGATTCTCTGCCATAGCCTCTTGAGTAGCTAGCAAAGTGTAGGTGTATGCCACCATGTTGGGCTAATTTTTAATTTTGTAGAGATGGGGTCCTGCTATGTTGCCCAGTGCAGTCTTGAACTTCTGTGCTCAAGTGAGCGTCCTCCTTCCTTGGTCTCCCAAAGTGCTGTGATTATAAGCATGAGCCACTGTGCTCTGCTAAATTTTTTAATTACTAACATTCTCCAATTATTTTTAATTGATGATTAAAGCTCTTCTTGATTCTTCATTAACAGATATTATAGGGTTAAATAAATGAAAATATTTTCTGTGTAAAAGTGAGACAGTAGACTAGATGATGGCATAGAAACTGTATATGCATGCTATTAATTTAGGGCTAACTAAAGGATATAAAATAACTTTAAAAAACTTGGAAGTATAGAAAAAAATAAATTTCAGTCAAAGCAAAATAAAACAGAAAGGTCAAACATAAGCTTTTATAAAATGAGGAGACAACAGTGGAATAAAACAAAATAAAATGTTAAATTCACGGCTGGGCGTGGTGGGCGTGGTGGCTCACACCTGTAATCCCAGCACTTTGGGAGGCCAAGGCAGGCAGATCATGAGGTCAGAAGATCGAGATCATCCTGGCCTACATGGTGAAACCCTGTCTCTACTAAAAATACAAAAAATACAAAAATTAGCTGGGTGTGGCGACATACACCTTTAATCCCAGCTACTCAGGAGACTGAGGCAGGAGATTTACTTGAAACCAGAAGGAGGAGTTTGCAGTGAGCTTTGGCCACTGCACTTCAGCCTGGCCAAAGAGTGAATTTATGAGTTTATATCTTTGTGTAAATATTTTATAACCTTTTTAGACTTATGATTTTATGTTTGCATATATAAGTAAAAATAATGTAATTGCCAGTTACAGTGATGTTATAGCTTGATAGGGAAAAACAATGATTATTACCAGAAATCGTATGGGTCCTCAGTGACAAAATGGTGTTGAATTTACCAAAATTCAAAACTAGTCTTGAATTTTGTTGGTATCACACTGTACAAATAAAAGTCATAAAGAGGTCAAAACAACTGCTTCATTTACATATCTACTATGTTTCATGCATACTGCAAGTTGCTTACCAATAGTTTAGCTATATATTCGTATGTGTTCTCTCTATATATAAAATATACACACAGGATATATATATATTATATATACATACTCATATATATACATATATATATGTATTTAGCATGTTCATATCTTTCTATATATTTTAGTGTGTATATATGTATATGTATATATGTATATATATAGTTTAGCTATATATTTGTGTTTTATATATAAAATATACACACAAGATATATACATATTATATATGCATACTCATTTTAGTGTATATATGTATTTAGCATATCTATATCTTTCTATATATTTTAGTGTGTATGTATGTATATTAGTTGAAACATATACATGTATGGTCCCAAAGTACAGTAACTCATTTTAGTGTGTATATATGTATATGTTTCAACTAATATATGTATATTAGTTGAAACATATATTAGTTGAAACATATACATATATACACACTTAAAGGAGTTACTGTACTTTGGGACCATCTGGTAAAATGTAAGTGGTCATGACAGACCCAGAAGAAATTAATTTATGTGAATGGATTTCCTCACTTTGTACAAAATATTATTGTTCTCATTTTACATATTCCATTCATCTAGTAGTTCAGTGACCATAGGAATATTCTCGTGGCAGACAGTAGAAGCACAGAAGGGATGAGCAGAAACATGAAGAGTTCCCAAAGATTTGTCTTTAAACCAACAGGGTGACTTCTACCTACATTTCATAGGCTTCACCAAAGCCCATCATTTGACCAGGCTTGATATCCACGAGGCTGAAATGTATACTCAGACGTCAGTGAAGGCCAGTGTAAAGTCACATGACAAAAGACATGTATGTATAGTACTAATAATATTACAGGGAGGAAGCAACCAATCTCTCACAGAGATAATATGGTTCCACTTCCCTACTCTTGCCTCTTTCAGCCTACTTCTTGCTGAAAGTATTAGGGATAAACTACTTAACCTTGCTTCATGCAGCCAGGAAATGGCAGAAGTTTGGCATCTAACCCACTATACTCCTAGAAAGAGTGCTTCTTCCAAAACTTGCTGTGGTACATTCCTATCAATTGAAAGAAATATTAAAGAGTAAGAGCTAAGTTAGCAGGAAAATATAAAAGGAAATACATAAATTGAATTATGCTCACTGATACAGCTGACTCTTTTAGTCACTAACAAAATTTCAAGAAAAGGAATTTCAAGCAATGTTTTAATTAGATGTGTTTATTTATTGATCCAAAAGTATGTAAAAAGTGCTTATGGTTAAGTTTTATAACAGGTACTAGATGTAGTAATTAAAGATGTAACTGATTTTTGCTTTTTTGGGAACCATAAAATATATGAATGCAGCAAAAGAGTTATTAGAAGCAGTTTCTGAAATATAGGCAAAAGAGAACATGGTAATATAATATTGAAGGTGGTGAAGATAGAAGAGTCATGTTATGGACTGGAATGGATAGAAATTTGTGTGTCTGTGAGCTGAAGAATAGATTTCTAGGATAATTTGAAGTTTTATGGTTTGTGTACATGAATATACAACTGTACACTATATATAAATGTATATTAATATTAATAGAGAAAAAATTTTGAAGAAGAAATGTAAACTTTCATTTCTGAAGATGTAAAGTAAGAGATAGTTGTGATAAACCTCAGTTTCAATGCAAAGTAACGAGTAAATACATAATGTTGGACTTTGAAATTTAAGGTGGATATATACTAAACGAATTGTCAGTGTAATTCTGGCATTAAAAATTAAGAGTGTAGATAATATTTATTTTGAAAAAATGAAGAATAGAAACATAAGTATGAAAGAATTTGATTCAGTTTTTTTCCACAGATATTTAGATGTCAGTTATCACAAAGAGGATTGAAAAAAGTTGCTCAGAAGGAGGAGACAAGCAGATGGATGTACAATATGAAGACAAGGAAGAATGGATTGCAAGAACTAAGACATAGTCAGCTTCAAATGATGTTATTGGAATGACTAAGCTGAAGACTAAAACTGATTCAATGGATTTAGCAAGAAAGGACAAAATTTAGAAAAAACAGTTTTGATGAAGGGGTAGGGGTTAATTGTGAAATTTTTACTTTGCAGGCAACCTAGGAAATTTGAAGTACTAAGGTATTTATTTATTTATTTATTTATTTAACCCAGTAAACTCTTAAATTGAATTGATATGGAAAGCCATTCCTGGGAAATGTGCTCTGGTAAGACAGGAGGAGCTGTAAATTGTAATTTTATTTTCTCATCATGAAAGCCCTTGATATAAATAAAAGCTTCATTGATCAGATATAAAATTACAACATTAAATGTCAGTTTCAGTTAAAAAAAATACTTTTGGACAACCAGAATAGAATGAAACAAAATCACCTTTGCCAGGCATGCAAATCTCTAGAGTAATATATTTACCTTAATATTGTGTCCCATATTTCATGACTCAAACAGATCCATGAAATTATTTCTCAATATAAAATGTTTTGGGGTGACAGAGAGCAATGAAAAATATAGTTGTATCTAGGAATACATAAAATTGTATTGCTGAAATAGGTTTCCTTTCAAAACTAATTTTCATTTTTTTTTCTGTTTCAAAAGAAAGAAATGGGGATATTGATCCATTGTCTTGAAAGTATCTTGCTCTTCTGCTTGTCTTAAACTTCAAAGACAAAACTTCAACTCAAATAGAACAAATAAATCCCTGAAAATAAAAACTAATCAAAATACCCATCTAAAAATATGCATTTCCAGCAGTCTTTGAGGAAATAAAATTACATTATTAACATTTAGAAAAGAAATGTACTTGAAGTTTCTTCGGCAATTCCACCCATCTTTCTCCCCTAGTCTGATATTAACACAAGCTCTAATTATCGTGAAATCAGTTCTCAGAGACTGGCTGTGGTAGTTTTGCTCAAGTGCTAGTTCTGTAGTTCTCAGGAAGGTCTGTGAAGTAATCAATGGATCTGATGGAAAATTCAGATCATATTTTCAATGAGGAATAAAATCTGACTTCACAGTTATACATATAAATTTGCTATAAACACAAAACTAATATCCGATAACACATACATTCTGTCAAGAAGCAAAGGGATACACTCTAATTAATTATTTAAATAATTTAGTCTTACAATTCATAATCACATTATTTGAGACATAATATACAGTTTGCTCAATTTGTTCAATAATTTTTTTTGACTAGAACAGTAGGATTTATTTGTTTATGTATTTCCAGATTCACATATTTATTTTTATCTATTTATATAAAAGTAACATAGAATATGGTAAAAATTCAAATGGAACAGAAAAATATAAAACAAAAATAAAAGTGTCGTCATGAAGATCATCTTTCAAATATATTTTCTAGTAATCATAAACACATTAAATTGATAATATCTGTATATTTATGGAGTATAACATGTTTTGATGTATGTATGTATGCATGATCTCACCATTTTTGTGTATGTATGGTGAGAAAACTTAAAATTGTTCTCAGCAGTTTTCAATTATATAACATATACAGCATATATATGTGTACATACACACATATACACGTACGGTCAATTGTTATTAACTGTAGCCATCATGATGTACCCTAGAACCCTTGAACTTATTCTTCTTGTGTAACTGAATTTTTGTGTCCTGTGACTAACATCCCCACAGTCACTCCACCCCCAAGTCTCTGGTAACCACCATTCTACTGTCTTTCTATGACTTCAAATATTTTACATTCTATATATAAGTAAAATTATGCAGTATTTGACTTTTAATGTCCGGTTTATTTCACTTAACATACTGCTCCAGATTCATCCATAGTGATATAAATGACAAGATTTACTTCCCTTTTAAAGACTAAATAGTATTCTATTGTGTATAAATGCTACGTTTTCTTTAACAACGTATCTGTTGATGGAAACTTTGATTCACTATCTTGGCTGTTGTGAATAATGCTGCAGTGAAGATGGAAGTGCAGATATCTTTATGACATACTGATTTCATATCCTTTGGATGTCTTCCCAGAAGAGGACCTGCTGCATTTTTATGGTAGTTTTATTTTTAACTTTTTGAGGAAACTTCATACTATTTTCCTCAATGACTGTACAAATGGCTAAACAGATGTAGGAAAGGCTGTAAATTCCCACCAGCAATGTGCAATGGTTCTCTTTTCTCTCTATCCTCACCAACATTTGTTATCTTTTGTTTCTTGATAATTGCCATTCTAACAGGTGTGTGGTAATATCTATTTGTGGTTATAGTTTACATTTCCTTGAGGATTAGTGATATTAAATATTTTGTCACATAGCTGTTGACCATTTGAATGCCTTCTTTTGAGAAATATGTATTCTTACCATTTGGCCATTTTTGAACTGAGTCATTTGTCTTCACATTATTCAGTTGTTTGAGTTATTTATATATTTTGGAAATTGACCCCTTGTCAGATGTATGATTTGCAAATATTTTCTTTTATATTGTAGCTTATCTCTTCACTCAATTTATTGTTTCTTTTCCTGTGGAGAAACTTTTTAGTTTGATGTAATCCCATTAGTCTATTCTTGCTTTTGTTGCCTGTGTTTATGGGTTCATATAAAAAAAATAATAATAACTGTTATTCAGACCAGTGTTATGTAATGTTTTTCTTTGCTTTCCTTTAATGTTTCTATAGATTTAGGCTTTATGTTTAAGTCTTTGATCCATTTTGTTTTGATTTTTGTGTATGGCATAAGGAAAAAGTCCAAGTTTATTCTTCTGTATATAGATAACCAGTTTTCTCCACACCATTTGTTAAAGAGTCTGTTCCTTTTTCATTTTGTGTTATTGACATCTCTGTCAAAAATCACTTGACCATACATGCATGACCTCATTTCTGGGCTCTCTATTCTGTTTCATTGGCCAATGAACCTACAGTTGACCCTTGAACAATGCAAATGATAAGGTCATTGACCGCCATGCATAGTCAAAAATCTGTGTATAACTTGAATCCCCAAAAACTTAACTACTAATAGCCTACTATTGACAAGAATACTTGCAGATAACAAACAGTAGGTTGACACATGGTTTTCTTAATGCTGTATATATTATATACTTCTTTCTTACAATAAACTAGAAAAATAAAATGTTATTAAGAAAATAAGTAATAAAAACATATTCACTATTCATTAAGTGCAATCAGATTATCATTAAAGTTTTCATCCTTGTCTTCATGTTAAGTAGGCTGAGGAGGGGAGCATGAAGAGGGGTTGGTTTTGCTGTCTCAGGACTGTCAGTGGCAGAAGCAAATCTGTGTACAAGTGGATATGTGCAGTTCAAACTTATATTGTTCAAAGGTCAACTGAATTTTAATGCCAGTACCATGTTGTTTTAATTGCTGTTGCTTTGCAGTATACTTTGAAATCAGGTAGCATGTTGCCCCCAGGTTTGTTCTTGCTCAGTGTTTTCTTGGCCATTAGAGGCTTTTTATGGTTCCTTATATATATTATAATTTTATTCTATTTTTATAAAAAAATGACATTGGAATTTTGATGGGGATTGTTTTGAATTTGTAGATCACTTGGGGTAGTATGGACATTTTTAACAATATTAATTCTTCCAATTTATGAACATGGGATAGCTTTTCATTTATTTATATCTCTTTCAATTTTTTTCATTAACATTTTGTAGTTTTCAGTGTGCAGGCCTTTCATCTTCTTTGTTAAATTTATTCTTAAGTATTTTATTTTTGTAGCCATTGTAAATGGGATTTTTCTCTTTATTTCTTTTTTTCAGAAGAAGTAGTGTATAAAAGCATCATTAGTTTTTGTGTGTTAATTTTGTACCCTGCATCTTTCCTATATTCATTTATTAATTCTAATAGTTTTTTTGGTGCAATCATTAGGGTTTTTATGTATAAAATTATAGCATCAGCAAACAGATAAAATTTCACTTCTTCCTTTCCTATTTGAATGCCTTTCATTTCTTTTTCTGCCTAACTAGTCTGATGATGGCTTCCGACATCATAATGAATAGAAGTTGCAGTGAATATCTGTCTTTTTCCAGATCTTGAAAAATCCGGAAAGTCTTTCAACTTTCACCTTTAAGTATAATGTAAGCTGTGGGCTTTAGATATGTAGCCTTTATTGTGTCCAGTACATTATTTCTGTATCTAATTTCTTCAGAGTTTTCATCATGAAAGGATGTTGTATTTCGTCAAATGCTTTTTCTGCATCTAATTAGATAATCATGTTGATTTTGTTCTACTAGTGGTTTGTATCACATCTATTGATTTGCATATGTTGAACAATTCTTGCACCTTAGGGATGAATCCCAATTGATCATCGTAAATGACCCTTTTAATGCATTGTCAAATTTGTTTTTTGCCAGTACTTTGCTGATAATTTTTGCATTTGTGCTCATCAAGGATATTAGCTTGTAGGCCTATAGTTTTCTTTCTTTGTGATGTTCTTTCCTGGCTTTAGTATCAGGGTAATTCCAGCCTTGTGAAAAGAATATAAATATTTCATCCTCTTTGATTTTGTGAAAGAGTTTGCAAAGGATTGATATTCGTTCTTTAAATATTTGGTAGAATTCCATAATAAGCCTTCAGGTCCTTGGCTTTTTTTTTTTTTTTTTTTTTAAGAAGGGTTATTATTACTACAAGTTCCTTACTTGTTATTGGTGCATTCTTTATTTCAAAAAAATCTCTTCTAAAAAAATGTTAGACTGCCTTTCTTTATTAACATGAAATAATAAATAAGAAACAAACATAAAAATGTTATCATGTCTTCCATCTAACACTGGATAATAGAAAAAAAAAAAAAGAAACTTTTTTTTTCTTTTTGAGATGGAATCTCACTCTGTCATCCAGGCTTGAGTGTGGCGGTGCACCCTCGGCTCACTGCAACCTCTGTCTCCCAGGTTCACGTGATTAGCCTGCCTCAGCCTCCCAAATAGCTGGGATTACAGGCATATGCCACCGTACCAAACTAACTTTGTATTTTTAGTAGAGATGGGATTTCATCATGTTGGCCAGGCTGACCTCAAACTCCTGACCTCAGGTGATCCTTCTACCTAGGCCTCCCGAAGTGTTGTGATTACAGGTGTGAGCCACTGTGTCCAGCCAAAAAAAGGAACTTTGATGGAATTACAAGTATTCTGTTTTTTAAGTTGTACTTTTTCATTTATATTTTAACTTTTAGTTATTTTAAAAAGTACTGTATGCTTTTGCTAATTAGTTCAAAATTCTGAGTGTAAGGATAACCCAGTTTAGTTATATAAACACTTCCTTTACACTGTTTTTTAAATCTAAATTTCTTTTATTATGTCTCCAGTATTAACTAATCCTATAATTTATAATAATTTTATTCTACCATATGGATAAAATAATTGATATTCAGAGATTTTAAAACAGTACATAAATTTAAAACAATTTAGCATTTAGTGTCATGATCAAACTTAGTATTTAGTGCCGTGATTAAACATAATCTTATCAAAACTTGTATTTCCCTACTCAGATATCATATCTCTGGTTGGATATGTTATTTTATAACATGCAAATAAAGGTACTCTATTTTTTGTTTATAAAAATGTCCAGCATTAAATAACGCTTGCACTTATTGGAATTCCTTTAAAAATTCTCACTTTCTTTTTTTTTAATGTCTTCTCTCTAAAAAGGTTATAAATAAATTTAATATAAGGAAAACTAAAATATACCCATTACTTCATAACATCTATGTCAATATTATATTTTGGTGCACATAAATATTTTCATTAATGTCTATACTCAAACTTTTATATTGTCAATGGAAAACTGTAAAATGCATTTAATGAAATTATTGAAAAATGAGAGAAATAATAAGCATTGTTAAGAAAACTGTTTACCAAACATTTCAAGTCTTTGTGTAAGTAATATTTGTTGGATTAAAACTCTGTGCAAATAAATCTTTAAAATCTGTATAGTAAGGAAAGACATCATGAAGATCTGTTTAAAATGACATTTGTTGAATTCCAGCTCCTGCTAAAATTTCCTGTCCTATATAAGAGTAGCATCTTGTAATTTAAACTATCTTTTCTGAGTACGTCAGCAGAAGTTGTGTTCATTAAGTTGATATAGATCTTTCCCTAACCTTAACCAGACTTGCAAGTATAAGTTTAGCAGAGTATTTATATGGTAAGCATACTGAAACTGCTTGCTATATAAAGTGAAACCTGTGCTATCTCTTTCAAATTACTGTTTTGGAACTCGTTTTTTTTTTCGAAGAAAGAACTACAACTCAATCTCTTTTCTCACAATTTCAGCAAAATCTTAACTTTAAACACAAAGTCTAGAAAAATAACCTGGATTTTGAATATACAGCCTGGTGAAACTAAGGTCATATAATTTGTGTTATAGTAATAACAAGATGAAGAAGAACTAATACGAGAAATAATGCGTGACAATCTTATGTTAATGTAGGCAAATTTTAATTAGTATGACACTAAAAACTTTATGTAGAAATAAAGTATTTTTTTGTAAAACCATAAGTCATCGTAATTATTTTATTAGCAGTAGAAATGTGGTTTTCAAACCCTTAACCAAATTTATTTTTTGTTTATCTTTTATAAACTTTAAAATTAGGAGTTTATTTACTTAGTTGCTTTATAATGATCTGTTTAGTAACTTCTACTTGTTCTCTCACATTTCCAGATGACTAAAGTCAAAACAAAACAAAACAAAATCTACAACGTTGTCTGTTTTACTTATAGACTATCTCATTATCTCTCATTTGTTCTTAGTGACAACTTTTTATTCCCTTTGACTGAGGTAATTCATAGCTGATTGACAACTGTTTAATTATTCCTACCACCAGTCCTCATGTTCATTCTAAGATTGTGAATCTTTCAAGACTCTTTTGCATAAACAACCTGACCAGTAATACTACCATATAATTGCTGTTTTAATTAAAATTTTGTGTCTGTTTATATTGTACAGTTGCCTTGATTTTTTATAGACATTTACCATATTATTAGATTTATTAATTCTTTGCTTTGCTTAACGCTCATTCATCAAATACAAATCTTTATTATTTATATTTTATTTTAATTCCCAGCATTGTTTGCAAAAATATAATTCTCTTTATTCAATGAGCAAATTAACTTTTCCAGTCTTTAAGTAAGTGCCATTCACACAAGGTGAGAAGATCTAGGAGTTTTCACCCAGATCTAGTCTAATGGTGAGTTCATGCCTGTAATCACTGCTTAAGTTTCACTGGATAGTATGACAAGTCTCTGGCAAAGTTGAAATGATCAGAAGGCTGCATGCAACCAAAATGTTTGAATCAGTTTGAAAATACTTAATCCCCATCTGGGATATGGGCAGCCTCATGAACCGGCATCAGACAGCAGAAAATATTTAGCCTACTTTCATCCTCCCTACTCTTATTACAGTATATTAAATCTTTATTCAAAAACTGGATAGTTTTTTAGATTCTCAGGAACTTTGAGAAGATTAATATTGTTAATATTATTTTTTAATTCTTATTTTTCTCACTAAATTACTTAGCTTTCATTTTTATTATTATTTAGAAAGCATTTAAATCCATGTCTCTCATAGTATTTGAACACCCATCTGATATAAAAACCCTCTGTTACAGCCATCAGACATTAAAACCTTCATTTACATTTAAAAAAAATCTCAAGGCTCCAAACAGGCAGGTTATTTGCCTAATGTTCTGCAGCTATTAGTAATGTTTTATTTGTTACTCAACCTCAGTTAAATTGGTATGAGGATCATTTTGAATAATTTCTCTAGCAATAGATGCATACGGTATCTCCAACACTTCTCTCTCTCTTTTTTGTTTTTTACAGTTATTCTATATACCCTCTGAAATACATACCGAAGATGCAAGCTTCTGCAGCTTTAACAACAACAACGACAACAAAAAGTAGGGACACAGGTTTTGAAAATAAATCGAGATGTTTGGAATGAGTATATTATACAGCAGTATGAATGCAAAAACTAAAAGGAAAAATACATTAGTAAGAAATGTTATTTTGTGTGTACTCTTCACCTAGGTTCTCCAAATGGCAATACACACATGTACATATATACTCATACACACACACACACACACACACACACACACACACACACACACAGTCAAACCTGTATACATACATATACAGTGCTGTCTCTGGTGAAGTATTGTGAACAGGAAGGTGTTTAAGGATGGTTGGTGGGGGGCATTTCTGTAAATTAAAAAAAAAAACTGCTTTGTACTATTTTTTTATTCTCTTTATGTATTTGTTTCATAAATTTCAATGCATGATCAAAGTTGTCTTTTTTCTAAGAACTCTGGATTTCTTTTCCACTGCACGTAAACCTCTATATTCTCTATAAAAATTATTTATTTTATTATTTAAAAATTTTGTGGGTAGACAGTAGGTGTATATATTTATGGAGTACATGTGATGTTTTTATACAGGCATGCAATAAACAATAATCACACCATGGATAATAGTATATCTGTCTTCTCAAGGATTTATCCTTTGAGTACAAACAACCCAGTTATATTCTTTTACTAATTTGTAAATGTACAGTTAAGTTACTATTGACTATAGTCACCTGTCTTAGTATATATATATGCTTAGAAAGAATAAATAAGACCTAATATTTATATAATTTAATATATATATATAGTACTCGTTAATCATCCTCACTTTCCCTCCACACCCTCATTATCCTCCCCAGCCTGTGGTAACCATCCATCTACACTTGATCTTCATGAATTCAATTGTTTTGATTTTTGGTACCACAAATAAGTAAGGACATGCAAAGTCTGTCTTTCTGTGTCTAATTTCACCTAACATAATGACCTCCAGTTTTATCCATGCTGCTGCAAATTACGAAAGTTCATTCTTTTTTATGGCTGCATAGTATTTCATTGCATATATGTATCGCATGTTCTTCATCCAATCATCTGTTGACAGACATTTATGTTGCTTCCAAATCTTGGCTATTTTGAACAGTGCTACAACAAATACAGGAGTGCAGACATGTCTTCTATATACAGATTTCCTTCTTTACAGCATATACCCAGCAGTGGGACTACGGATTGTATGGTAGCTTTGTTTTCAGTTTTTTTGAGGAAGGTCCAAACTGTTCTCCATAGAAGTTGTATTAATTTACATTCCAACCAACAGCATACAAAGATTCCCTTTTTCCCACACCCCTGCCAGCATTTGTTATTGCCTGTTTTTTGGACTAAACAAAATTTTTAACTGGGGTGAGATCTCTTGTTGTAGTTTTGATTGGCATTTCTCTGATGATCAGTGATGTTGAGAACCTTCACATATGTCTGTTTGCCATTTGTATGTATTCTTCTGAGAAATGCCTATTCAAATCTTTTGCCTCTTTTTAGAAAAGATTATTAGATTTTCTCCTATAGAGTTGCTTGAGCTCCTTGATGTTCTGGTTATCAATCCCTTGTTAGATGGGTAATTTTCAAATGTTTTCTTCCATTCTGAGTGTTGTCTCTTAACTTTGTTAATTATTTCCTTTGCTGTGCAGAAGCTTTTTAACTTTACATAGTCTCATTTGTCCATTTTTGCTTTGGTTGCCTGTGCTTGTGGGTATTATTCAAGAACTTGTTGCCCAGAACAATGTCCTGAAGAGTTTCTCAATATTTTCTTAGTAGTTTCATGACTGAGATCTTGGATCTGAGTCTTTAATCCATCTTCATTTAATTTTTGTAAATGATTCGAGATATGGGTCAAGTTTTATTCTTCTACATATGGATATGGAGTTTTCAAGCACCATTTACTCAAAAGGCTCCTTTCTTCAATGTATGTTCTTGGCACCTTTGTTGAAAAAGAGTTCAATGTAGGTAGATGGATTTGTTTCTCAGCTCTCTATTCTGTCCCATTGGTCTGTGTGTCTGTTTTTATGCCAGTACTATGCTGTTTGGTTACTATAACTCTGTAGTATAATTTGAAGTCAGATAATGTTATTCCTCTAGTTTTCTTCTTTTTTTGCCAGCACAGCTGTGCTATTCTGGGTCTTCTGTATTTCCATATAAATTTTAAGGCATTGGTATTTTGGTAAGGATTGTCTTGAATCTGTAGATTTCTTTGGGTAGTACAGACATTTTAACAATATGATTATTTCAATCCATGAACGTTTTTGTGTTCTCCAAGCTAATTCCTAAGAATTTACTTTTATTTGTGTTTGTTGTAAATGAGATTACTTTTTAATTTTTTTTCAGATAATTCACTCTTGTCATATAGAAATGCTACTAATTTTTGTATGTTGACTTTCTATCCTATTAATTTACTGAATTTATCAGTTCTAGTAGTGTTTAGGAGGAGTCTTTACATTTTCCCAAATATGCTCATATCATCTGCAAACAAGGATAATTTGTCTTCTACTTTTTCAGTTAGGATGTCCTTTAATTTTTCTCTTGTCTGATTGCTCTAGCTAGGAATTCCTGTACTATGTTGAATAACAATGGAGAAAGTAGGCATCCTTGTCGTGTTTCAGATCTTAGAGGAAAGGATTTCAGTTTTTCCCCATTCAATATGATGCTAGCTATGGGTCTGTCACGTATGGCTTTTATTATGTTGAGGTATGTTCCTTCCATATCCAGTTTTTTGAAGGTGTTTTTATGAAGAAATGTGAATTTTATCAAATGCTTTTTCAGCATAATTCAAAATGATCATATATTAATTTTAATGATCCAGCAATCAATTATCATTAGAACAAATCTATTACTATTTGATCCAGCAATTCCACTACTGGGTATGCAGAAGAAAATAAGTCATTATATGAAAAGACACTTGCACATGTATGTTCATAGCAGCACAATTCACAGTTGCAAAACTATCGAACCAATCCAAATGATCATGAATCAATAAGTGGATAAAGAAAATCTGGTATTCTGGTACATATATGCCATGGAATACTACTTAGCCATAGAAAAAGGGAAAAATAGTGGCATTTGCAGCAAACCAGATGACACTGAAAATCATTATTCTAAGTGAAGTAACTCAGGAATGGAAAACCAAACATCATTTGTTCTGAGTCATAAGTGGGAGCTAGTCTATGAGGATGCAAAGGCATGAGAAAGACACAATGGACTTTGGGGACTAGGTACGAGGATGAAAGTAAGGTGAGGAATAAAATACTGCACATTGGGTCCAGTGTACACTGGTCGGGTGATGGATGCACCAAAATCTCAGAAATCACCACTAAAAACTTATCCATGTAACCAAACATCACCTGTCCCCCAAAAACCTAATGAAAAAATAAATAAATAAATTATAATTTTAAAGTATGTTTTTATTTTCCTTCACTGTCTTTATATAATGTATCACGTTGATTGATTAGCATATGTTGAACCATCTTTACATCTCAGCAATAAATCTCACTTGGTCATGACAAATGACCTTTTAATGTGTTGCTAAATACCACTGTAGAAAATACCTGGGGTATGAATGTATATACATTTTTTTTTGTTTTGTTACATTATGCAGACAGTACCATGAAATAACAGTGACTTCTGTGAAGGTAATGTGTACGCCTGTGCATGTTTGAGTTTTTATTCTTTTGGATGGATCTAGCCAAGGTTTGGCTCTCCTTATGAGTTAAACACCTTTCACATTTCTCTTTAATTAGTTTTATTAATATAAAAAGACAGATGAGCAGTTTGGAGATAAAATTGAAAGCAGAATTTTTATGTTCCTATAAGGCTTATTGTCTAGTAGGCAAATAAGTGAGCTGTATATCACAGGGATTAGTTAATTAATTTCTGTGACATAAGAAATATTAAATTCTATTGGGATACCTTAACTTAAAAAATACAAGGGACTCTAACTTGATTATCTTAGGGAAGAATCTTGTCCAGAGACCTTTCTTTGTTAAGATAACAAAAGCTGGCCTGGCATGGTGGCTGATGCTTGTAATCCCAGCACTTTGGGAGGCCAAGGCAAGTGGATCACCTGAGGTCAGGAGTTCGAGACCAGCCTGGCCAACATGGTGAATGAAACCCTGTCTCTACTAAAAATACAAAATTAGCCAGGCATGGTGGTGCTTTCCTGTAATCCCAGCTACTCAGGAGGCTGAGGCAGGAGAATCTTGAACCCTGGAGGTGGAAGTTGCTGTGAGCCAAGATTGTGCCACTGCACTCCAGCCTGGGCAACAAGAGTGAGACCAAAAAAAAGATGACAAAAGCTGAAATCTGAAAGAAATACAAGAATGAACAAAGGAAAAGAGAGAAAAAGCTTTCCAGACAAAATCTAGGTGAGTATATACCCAGGAGATATGAAGGCAACACAAGCAAGACAGGAGATTTCCAGTGGCATTTTTGGTATACTTTTCAAGCCTGGTTGTTATGGGATAATGTAGGAATATGCAGGTTGCCTGAAAGGCCCTAAGCAATCCACTAATCCCTGCTGTGGGCTATGCAATTTCAATTGCAAATGAATGGACACAAGCTAAAGCAATGGGCCCTTTAATCAAAGAGCGTGGGAGAAATGGCAGAGAGAAAGGAGCATACCCAAATTGCAACAACAGGGACTCTGCTGCTGTTGCAATTTGGGTATACTCCTTTCTTATCAGCTCATCTGTAAATGTGTAAGTTAAGGCTGAGGCAGTTGGCCAAACTCCAGGTAATCCTTAACAAAAAAAAGAGCTGACTTTTATTAGAGATGAAAAAGTAAGTTTCCTTAGAAATAATAGAAGTTATTGGAAGAACAAAATCACTATGAAACACAGTTAAAAAATTGAATAATATACAAATAAAGGAAGAACAAAACTGATAGCAACTTGATGACAATAATTAAAGAAATAAGCATGATAAATATCTTCAGAGAAATAGGGAGGATATTGAATACATTAAAGGTTGTTATAAGTAGAAATTCAGAGATATTGAAAATAAAAATCAAATTATTTAGAAAAAAGTGAATAATTAGGTTGCATAATCAATGGACATAGTCAATTTTTTCCCTATTGAGACGTATTTTATATAATAAAATACAATAAAGTTAAGTCTATAGTTTGATGAAATTTGACAACATTATGCTTACATATTACCATCACTCAAAAAAGAGAAAAATTTTTATGTAACCCCATAATATACCCTTGACCCTTTCCAGTCAATATAGTGCCCCTATTTCACCACAAACATACACACAAATCTGAATTTCATTACCAGTTCATTAGTTTTATCGGATTTATATTATATAAATATCATTATACAGTATGTACTATTAGTGTGTAGCTTTTTTCATTCAAAACAATACTTTTGAGATTCATCCAAGTTGCATAAGTAGTTAATTTACTTTAATTGCTGAGTAATGTTTCATCGTATTGATTGTTGCAATGTGTTTTTCCATTCTTTTGTTGATGGAAATTTGTGTTGTTTTCAGTGTTTTGATATTATGCCAAAAGTTTCTGTGTACATTATTGAACTATCATTTGTCCTCATTAGTTTGGCTTTTTTTTTTTTTTCCTCAGTCACTAGGCTGGAGTACCGTGGCTGCAATCTAGGCTCACTGCAACCTCCGCTTCTTGGATTCAAGTGATTCTTCTGCCTCAGCCTCCCAGGTAGCTGAGACTACAGGCACACACCACCATGACTAGCTAATTTTTGTATTTTTAGTAGAGACGGGGTTTCACTATGTTGGCCAGGATGATCTCAAAATCTTGACCTCATGACCCATTTCGTGATCCAAAGTGTTGGGATTACAGTCATGAGCCTCCACACCTGGCCAGTTTGCCTTTTTTTATATTATTTTTGTCTTGTTGGGTCAAAGGTTTGGTATGTAGAACATTATAAGAAACACAAACAACCTCCACTGCTATCAACATCACAGTGGTACATTTTGTTGTTGAAGGATTTCTTGGTTGCCACCAAGTTTTGACAGCTATGAATAAAGTTGCTATAAACATCAATGAGCAGGTTTTTGTACAACAGTTTTCAGTTCCTTTATGTAAATACCAAGGAACACAATTCCTGCATTATATTCCAACAGTATGTTTAGTTTTACGAAAAAACCATGCTAAAGCGTCTTCAAAAGTGGCTACATGTTTCTGCATTCCAACCAGCAATGAATTAGAGTTACTTTTCTTTCACATTCCTGCCAGTATGCAGTATTGTCAGAGTTTTGCATTTTGGCCGTTCAAATAGGTATGTTGTGATATCTTTTCATTATTTTAATTTGCAATTCCCTAATGGCATATGATGTTTCCATCTTTTTATATAATTACTTGCCATTTGCATTACTACTTTGGTGATGTCTTAGTTCATGTAGACTTAGATTCTGTTTGTCAATATCCACAAAACTACTTTCTGGAATTTTGAATTCCAGAATTGAATTGAGTCTACATTGAATCTATAGATGAGATGGGAAGAAATGACACCTTAGGAAGAAATGATATCATATTGTCTTCCTATCCATGAACATGAAATATATCTCCACTTATTTAGTTATTATATTGTATCTTTCATTATTTTTTAGTGTTCCTCTATAGATTTTGTATATTTTTAAAAAATTTATAACATTTTATATATATATATACATACATATATTTGATATGTAAATGATAATGTTTTTAATTTTAAATTGTACTTATTTTTTTGCTGCTATATAGGAAAGAAATTAATTTTTGTATATTAAACTTATATTTTGCAATCTTGATATAATGGGTTTTTTAGTTCCTCACTGTGAGGACTTGGCAGAGCCCCTGGTGGTCAAGCACACGGCTGGCCCCTTAATAATTGGATCTCCCCGGAGGTTTTACCTCTCAGAGTTGTCAACAATGATCCTCCAGAAATTCATCGACTATAGTTTGTTCTGTTACCTTGGCATTGGTTCTCCTGGGAGTTTCTACTTGTGGGTTCTTGCTCAAATAGGTTGTAATTTTCTGTATATGAGGTGAGAAACACGTGTGAATGTCACAGCTCAGAAAAACAGGTCAACTAAAAGACTGAGGATTGATGATAAGATTACTGAATGCTTCCCATCATCCACACTTTACTCCATATCAGCCACATCCACAGGGCTCCAGTATAATGAAAGTGGACTACAGCTAAAAGAGGTCCAAGGCATAGACTCTGTTTAAGAAAAAGATTTTAAGGAGAGTCAAAAGACAACAAGAGAAACAAAAACAAAGACAGTGGAAGAATTTAGAGCCTTTGGCACCTACGGTTATGACGAATATCCAGTACAGCCCAACCCCAAACAAATTAACTATAAAACATCACATTAAAGACCTATATTCTAAGTTTCTATTACTAAAGACATTGCATCTGGCTTTCAATAAAAATAAAAAATATTAAAGAAAAGAAAAAAAATCCAACATCTTAAGAGATGATGCAAACATCAAAAACAGACTCAGATATGAAATGGATACTAGAATTATCACATAATCATAACTAAATTAATATGTTAAGAACTGTACTGGAATTAAGAGATAACATGCAAGAAGACATGGGTTATGTGAGCAGAGAGGTAGAAAATCCAAGAAAAAATAAAAACTACTAAAGTAATTCCTTTGATGAGCACATTGGAAGACTAGAAATGGCCAAGGAATTAATAAGCGAGTTTGAAGATATGTCAAAAAACACTTTTCTGAGTCAATTGCAAAGAGAAGATAAAAAAGTACAACAGAAAATCTAAGACTGCGGGGTAATGTCAAAAAGTATAACATATGCATAATTAAAATGCTAGAAGGAGAAACAGAGACCAGAGCTGAAAAATTATTTGAAGAAATAATGGCCAAGAGTTTTCTGAACTTAGTGAGAAACCTGTCATCTTAGATTTTGTGATGAGTCTTTAAATATGATAGCACAATCTATGGTAGAAAAAAATGTTAAGTTGAATTTTATTAATATTAAAAGCATCTTCTCTATGAAAGCCAAAGTTAAAATAATAATAATAATTTTAAGAAAAGCCAAAACCTAACAAAGAATATTTGCAAAACATATATCTGATAAAGGACTTCTATCCAAAATTTACAAAGAACCTATAACAATGACAAATAAGAAAAATAAAAGACAATTAAAAATGGTTAAATATGTAAATCAACATTTTATCAAAGAAGATACAACAGGGCAAATAAGCATATAAAAATTATATTTTATCAGGTAATTGCAAATTAAAACCTCAATAAAATACCACTATACATGTACAGTCATGCGTTGCTTAACAATGGAGATACACAGTCTGAGAAATGAATCAGCAGGTGATTTGGCTGTGCAAATATCATAGAATGTGCTTATATAAACCTAGCTGGTATAGACTACTACACCCCTAGGCTATATGGTATAGCCTATTGTTCCTAGGCTACAAATCTGTACAGCATGCTACTGTACTGATTTCTATAGGTAGTTGTGACACAATGGTAAATATTTGTGTATCTAAACATAAAAAACTAAAAATATGATATTATAATTTTATGAGATCACCATTGCATATACAGTTTGTCATTAACTAAAACTTCCTTATGTAGTACGTGGCTGTATTAAAATGGCAAAACTCTAAAATACAATTCCAACTGCTGATGTGAATCTGGGGCAAAAGCAACTCCCATTCATTACTGGTTGGAATGCAAAGTGGAATGGTCATTTTGGAGATAGTTTTGCTATTCTTATGAGGCTAAACACAGTTTTACTACACATTCCAGCAACCACATTTCAAGACTTCTGTTCAATTGATTTGGAAACTTACATTCAGACAGAAATCTGCATGTTGCTGTTCATATTAGCTTTACTTATAGACATCAAGAATTGCAAACAACCAATATGTCCTTCAACAGGTGAATGAATAAATAAGTCGTGGTATATTTGTATAATTGAATATTACTCTATAATAAAAAATAAATGAGCCATCAAGCAACCAAAAGACATGGATGAACCTTCAATAGAGCTTGCTAAGTCAAAGAAGCCATTGGCTGTATTCTGTATGATTCCAATTATATGATATTTTGTATAAGATGAAATATATAGAAGATTAAACAATCAGGAATTGACAGTAGGTTCGAGGTACTGAGGGTTGAATAGGTAAAGTGCAGGAGACTTCTAGGGCTGTGGCATCATGCTGTATGATTCTATGATGCAGGATAAGTGAAATTAGGTATTTATCAACACCTATAGAACTTTACAGCAAAAATAATGAACCTTAATATATACAGATTTAAATATATATTTTTTAGAAGGTTTGGGGATTCCATAAATTAATGCAGACTGTGACTACATAATCAATATGTTTTAAAAGAGTATGAAACAAACTCACTAAAAGGAATGGAGAGAAAGTGCTGACTTAAGTATCTCTGGAAATGAGTGGAGAGAATATACAGCTAAAAACAAGTGACTCCACAAGCTCAGAACTCTAGTTGACACAGTAGTTTTCTATAGGGGTACATGTTAATTTCAGCATTATTACATATGTATACTGGAATTGAACAATTAAGATTGTTGATGAAAGACGGTAGAAGCCAAATTTGCTACCTTTATAGGGAGACTATGCTGATAAACAAGGAGATGAGGTTAAAATGATTCTGGAGACAAAAAGACAAATAGTTGAAAACATCAGTAGAACTTACATTTACCTGAATATAGACACAGATGGTTACATATGAAAATATGAAAAAGGTATACACATATACAATGGTTTACATACACACATAGTTTTCTTTCTTTATCATCAATAAGGCTCCAAAACAACTGGCTCTTAGCAGCAAGAAGCAAACCTAATTCCTAAATCTTGCTTTAGTACCATTGCCTAATAAAAACAATTAGGACTCTTTGGATAAATGGCTTGTTCTAGGACTTGAGAGGAATAATACAAGATGAGGTTGGATGATCTTAAGTACCAGACAGTAAGGAAATGTTCAAACAAAACAGCTATGTTAATGGAAAAATGAAACACGAGGGCCAAGTGAAAGAGCTTTCAATAGTCAGAACTAGAACAATTCGAGCAACAAAATAAAGTAGTACTGAATTATATTAATATATTGAGTTATAACCCAGCATACACAATATCCATGCACTCATACTGATATAAATGATTGAATAAGTATATCAAGAGGAGAGAATAGACAGATGGCCTATGCAGAATTCTGGATAATGAATAAAGAATGCCCACCCACAAGTGAAGATATTATAATTTTCTACTCCTTAAGAGTAGGCTGTGACTGGGTACGGTGTCTCAGGCCTATAATCCTAGGCCTTTGGGAGGCCAAGGCGAGAGGATTGTTTCAGCTCAGGAGTTTGAGACAAGCCTGGGCAACATAATGAGACCACATCTCTATGAAAATTTTTAAAAACTTAGCCAGGCATGCTGGCGTGCTCCTGTAGTCCCAGCTACCGGAATGACTGAGTTGGGAGGATCACATAAGCCCAGACAGTCAAAGCTGCAGACTTGGATGCTGCAACCCTGGATGACAAAGCAAGACCCTGTCTCTAATATATATCAAATATGCATATTTTACATAGATAATATATAAACATAGATTATATAAATATAATAATTATATAAATAAATATATATAATTTATATAAATATACCATTATGTTATATATACATTTTATATATTTATAATTATATGTAATTAAACATAAATGTATACAAATATATATAAAAGAGTAGGCTTATATGGTGACTTCCTTCTACAAATTACAATATGAAATGGGAGCAAAATAAGTGATTAACTTTACAGTGGAGAAACCTGTTAAACATCACCTCAACAAAGTGTTCAAAGTCAGTATCAACATTTATCATGTTCCTAGTTTGTACCCTTCATATGATGTAAGGACTTACAATCCCGTGTAATCATGAGAAGATAACTTGAAATAATTACAGTATAAGAGAATCTTTCAAAATAACTGATCACTACTTCTCAAAACCATTAAGGTTTTCAAAAACAAGAAGAGAGTGAAAAACTGCCGCAGTCAAGAGAGTTCTAGAAAGACATGACAACTAAATGAAGTGCGGCATATTAGTTGGAATCTTGAGAAGTAAAAACAAGTAGGTAAAACTAAAAAAATCTGAGTAAAGCATGAGCTTTAGTCAATAATAAGGTGTCAATATTGGTTAGTCGTAACTAATGTAAGGTATTAATAATAGGAGAAACTGGGTGCAAGGTGTATGAAATCTCTCTGATTTTGCCAATCACAAACTGTTTTGAAGAACAAAGTTTTTTTTTTTTTTGTTTTTTGTTTTTTTTTAAAAAGGGGTAAAGCCAAGCATAGACTCTTTTCTTTGTATGGCAATGTCTGTCTTTAGCTGACTCACTCAATGTAAAGAGCCACTTGCCACTTCTCCAAAAAGCATTTACTAAACATGAGTGGTACTGCATAAAACATGATTCCTTTCTTTCTTAGGACATAAGTGTTTGTCTACGTGCATTGAAACTCCATACAAAGTTTTTAATAAAACTCTTATGAATTCGATTTTGAACAGACTGAATTTGGTGGGGGTACAAATGGGAAAAAGACAATATTCCTGATTAAAGGCCTTAAATGTGCTCAAATATCCCATTCTTTCTTCTCGGGGGGGGGGTCATCTATTTCAGTAGTAAGAACACATTATATATCGGTAAGTAAAGTTCACCTACAAATCTATTTAATGTTCATATCAAAACCCAATTAACTTTTTGTTTCTTTTTTCCCCGCAATATTGCGATGTGTCTGTAAGACATGGTTTGTTTATTCATGGTTATTCCTCCCCGTCCCACTCTCCTCTCTCTTTTCTGAATCTTTGAGGATAAGGGTAGAAAAAACAGGGATTAGGATTAGATGGAATAAATTAAAGCATTTTAATTTGTATTTTTTGTTTAGTTACCTACTTTTAATTTGGAAAACTTCTTGTTGCTAGGTTCATTTTGCAATAAGAAAACTCAAGTTCTTACCAGGACAAAAGGTGAGCATTCAGGCAGCCCTTTCATCTCATCTTAAGCTTTAAAGGTTCCACTCATCTCTCTGTATACAGAATTGCAATGCAGGAGTGCAGCACATACATCAATTCTCATATGTGTCCCAAGCTCCAAATGACATATGCCAAGCTCTCCCAAAAACTCTCTTACCATGCTCTGTTCTATGAATCGCACTGAATTAGGGCTATAATTTTCTGCAGCTGGCTGATCATTTGGGCACCATGGGATGCCCAATCTCCTCATTTATGGGTACCTTCAGTCTCTGAGTTTATCTCTTGACACACAGTCCTTCAGCCATGACATGTTTTCCACAGGGTAATATCTTCTAAATATAACATATTCAACGATTTCAATTAAATATGGTGATGTAAGAGAGAAAAGCTTTTGAGTACTCTTCGTAAATCTCTTCAGGGATTTTCCAGAAGTTATCTACACTTTCTTTATCAACTGTTGTTTTACTCATTGTGACTTTAGCTGTAATTATTCACCAATAAAAAGGTCCTCATTATGTGACATACACAGTAACTGTGTGAACATCTGTTACAGAACATCTATAACTGGGACTCATCACTTTTATGGTCCAGCTTGCTGATTAGATTAGTAGAATCATAGAATGTCATGCGCTTGAAAATAGAAAGGTGAAATGTACTTAACAAAGGTTCTTTCAGCTGGTGAATATGTAAAGACATTTAGTGATGGAAAACACTGTCCACTATGATTAAAGTGATGTTGGCGAGCTAGTTAAAATTGATATGCATGTTCAACATTTCACATATAAGAGTATTATATTTTTTTGTTGTAGTAAAATATATATAATATAAAATCTAAAATGTATGTGTTTATAATTTGTTATGTATCAATTTTAAGTATAAAGTTCAATGGTATTAAATGCATTCATAATGTTGTCCAACCATCACCATAACTTTTTTTATATTGTAAATTAAAACTCTGTATCCATTAAACAATAACTCCCCATTCCCTCTTCCCCCTCGTGCCTCACAACTGCCATTCTAATTTCTGTCTCTACGATTTTGACTACTCAGAGAACTTCGTGTAAGGAATCATACAGTATTGTCTTTTTGTGACTGGCATTTTATTTAGTATGCTGTCCTCAAGGTTCATCCAAGCTGTAGTATACGTCAGCATCGCATTCTTTTATAAGGCTGAGTAATATTATTTGTAGGTATATGCAGGTTGAGCATCCCTGAAAACCAAAAATTTGAAATGCTCCAATATTTGAAACTTTTTGATCACCAACATGATGCCACAAGCGAACATTTCCACACAGAATTACTTAACACAAACTTTGTTTCATGCCCAAAATTATTAAACATATTGTATAAAATGACTTTCAGGCTATGTGTATAAAGTGTACATAAAACACAAATGAATTTTTTATTTACACTTGGGTTCTATTCCCAACATATATCATTATATATAATATTCCAAACTCCAATGATATCAAAAATCTATGACAATCTGGTCTCATGTATTTCAGGTAAGGAATACTCAGCTTGTACTACATTTTGCTTATCCACTCACCTGTAGAAGGACACTTGGCCTGCTTTCGCATTTTAGCTATTGTGAACACTGCTGCTATAAACATGGATACCCAAAAATCTCATCAAGATCTTGCTTTTAATTCTTTTGGTTTTGTACTTGTAAGTGGAATTACTGAATCATATGGTAATTTCATTTTTTTTTTAGGAACCATCAGCATTATATTTAAATTTATCCAAGATGACTACAGAACACAATCTTTTTGTCTTATTGAATGTTTGAAATTTTGTAAGTCATCTAACATGTCAAATACAGATTGTGAGCTCTTGCTTTAAATACTAGAATTAAGTAGTATATACTTAACATATGAAGTATATTAAGTGTTATTTGTGGGTGATTCTGAAATTATTTTTGATGTTAAAATGTCACAATTAAAACATTATAATCATCAAGATTTGTTACTCAGTAGCAGTTACAATAACACTTTCATCATTTTGGTTGTTTACACAGGGTATAAGAGTGTTGAAAATGGTAGACAGCTATTGCTGATTAGTTTAAGGTGTAATTTCAGTCTGCCATCCTAGGAAAAACAATATCATTTGTTCTCAAACATTATCTATTCATCATTGGAATATTAGCACATCTTATTAAAAGGGAGAGACAGATTTTACACTAGGGAATAGCTATTCATCTTTGATTTAACCTATTCCCTCATAAAACTAGAACACTACAAGGGATTGAAGAGAATTCAGGCCAAACTCTGGAATCCAACTCATCTGCTTAAGAGGTTATAATTTTCCTTGCAGTTAACATAAGAAATAATGGTATAGTGAAACTTTTTAATAGTTACATTTATCTTGTCATTGTTTTGATTAAGTCCAGCAAATTTCTATGCTGACATCTACTCATTTGGTCCCTATAAACTCAAAAATTAGGAAGATTCTCTTATTAATTCTGTCCATCCAGTAGAGGTCTTTGGAATAATGCAGCAGAGGCAAGTGTTGTTTCTGGTGAAATAGACTTTATACTGTAAAATACACAGTGTATTTCCTTACATAATCATTGCCTCTAATGTGTCTTGCTGGGATTGATTATAGTTTGTCTGCAATTGAGTAAACTAACTATATAAGGATGTTAGATAACTACAATTTAAAATGAAACAGCAAATCAACTTTCAGTATTCACATTTAACTTTTCATTTTAATTAATGTCTTGTTTTACCTACCACAGAAGCAACGGAGAAATCAGGAACAGAGAATGAATGAAGGACATTTAGCTCAGTCAATCTCCTTGTCCATTTGGTTTTCCAGCTATGTTGTTGGAGAAAGTTATAAAATTCTTTAATTTTTCTGTGTCTTTTCAGTCTTTCTCAATGGAGGTTACTCATCCAGTCTAAATTTAAGTATATTGTACCTTTCTTGTGAGATAGCAGGGAGATATAATTAATACGTATGAAGTGTTTAGTTATAACAATGTCTGGCAAGGCTAATTATTGTTATGATTGTTAGAAGTTTTTCAAAAGAGAAGTATTTCTAAAATTGTCATTGTTACTTATTCTTTAATATTGCTAGCCGAAAGAATCACCTTTGGAAAAACTTCCTCAGGATTTATTGAATGATAAGTGAATATATTTTATGTCCAACAACTGTCATAATTCTTTCTTGCATTTTATTAAGCTTATGTATATGTGTATTGAATTGAACCAAATGTCATAGTATGTCCTTCTAATCTACTGTATATGGAACAAAGAGGTCTACCACATCCTTTTTTGGAAGGCACTTATTTTAGTTACAGGTTTGGGTACTATGATTTCATTAGAATTTTTTACTCAGGAAGCATAGAGTGCTCTTTCCCTTCAGTTTGCAGTTAGGCTACGAGCTGCTGTTTGCTGTCTTTACTCATCAACTTTTCTGGCCTCAAGGAGGATATAGGAAAGTGGTATAATCCAGGCTGAGTGAATATGCAACTTTATTATTCCCATAAGGTGTGTATGCATACATGTGTAGGGATAGGAATGTTTTAAATGATTACTCACTTAGACAACATCTGCTGCCCTTAGATTCTCTACTATCCTCCTGTAAAAAATAACTGCAACTCCATAAAAAATTGAATTAATTACAGGGTCTATTCTTCTTCTTGACATCTATTTGCATTATCACAAACTCATTCAACTTGGGCTGTAAAAGGTTGCACCCTGAAAGTCAGTGACGCTTGGTTACTAAGTCCATATGATATAGACCAACCTGCTGTTTGATATCTACTGGACCAAGTGTAGGCAAATTTTCTACAGGTTAGACTTCTTTCATTCAGTGTGAAATGCTCTCTCCCTTCCCCACACCTTGTGAAATACTAGCATGCCTTTAATTCTAAGCTTTCCTAAGAAGCTATGTGAATCTTGGAAACTGATACAGTAAAAGTATCAATTGCATACTGGTGAAGTAACAGAAGAGCATCAATCACAGTAGGAGAGAATATGTTTCTTTAATTAGAGGATTTCCATTCTACCACACAGAGAAGAGAAACTTCTAATTTTCTTCATGCTTTATCTTGGAGCTCATTAGAATAATAAAGCAATTACATTATTCTTCAAGGAATGTTATCTTTCCTAACCTGTAGGAATTGATAATTCTAAGTTCTGGATGGACTTTGATCCCCCTCTGAGTGGGTAGGTAGCTATTTTCCCATGTCAGTTACAAAGAGTAGTCTAAAACTCTTAAAAAGTGCAACTACAGAAATGACATCTTATTCCTAACTGTACATTATGCCTCAAATATGTGCTATTGGGTGATCAGCAGAGAATTAAAAATAAAAGCAACCACATCAACAGAACAAATAATTGAAATAGAAGAGTCGCCTGGTCATGAAAATGCTCTCAGGATCAATGTCCTTCAAAATATATATCATCTATCAGAAACACCTATCATTTTTGAGACTTTCTCTGGGAAAGAAGAAGAAAATACACATGCACACACACACACACAAAGTATAAAGCCTCAGAATATTGAAAATTTGGTTCATTATCACTATTATTTATAAGGAGACTGAGTACTATCAAGTTTACCTAACTTGTCCAGACTCACACAGTTGGTAAATAGTGAAGCAAAATTTTGAAGTCAATTTTGCTTGGATTCAAAGCCTGTAGAATTACATCATTGTGCTAAATTATTTTACAAATACCAGTTCTTTAATTTCATTCAAAAACTTCCCATGATTAATTAACTTTCTCAGGTAATAGAGAGGCAATAGTGTTTGTGAATCCAATTTTCTTCAATTCCATACTCATGGCTCTCAACTCTCACTTCCGCCTTTCTCATTTGTTTTCACTTAAAACCCACATTTTGACAACATATTAAGAAAAAAATAATTTTCTGTCACTATAATTTAACAAATATCTGTCTTGAGCAAAATTTACAATGAAGTGGAAAGGATTTGCATGAGTGAACTGGGAAGAGATGGACAGCATAGAAGACCACTGTCAATAATATTTACGCTTTAGCCAAATCATCATTTTTTTTTATTGTACTTTAGTTACATGTGCAGATCATGCAGGTTGTTGCATAGGTACATACATGGCAATGTGGCTGGTTGCCTCCACACCCCATCACCTATATCTGGCATTTCTCCCCATGTTGTCCCTCCCCAACCTCCCTGCCCCACCACTGTCCCTCCCCTTGCCCCCTAACAGACCCCAGAGTGTGATGCTCCCCTCCCTGTGTCCATGTGTTCTCATTCTTCAACACCCACCTATGAGAGAGTACATGCAGTGTTTGATTTTCTGTTCTTGTGTCAGTTTGCTGAGAATGATGGTTTCTAGATTCACCTATGTCCCTACAAAGGACATGAACTCATCATTTTTTATGGCTGCATAGTATTCCATGGTGTATATGTGCACATTTTCCTTGTCCAGTCTATCATCTATGGGCATTTGGGTTGGTTCCAGGTCTCTGCTACTGTAAACAGTGCCACAATGAACATACGTGTGCATATGTCTTTATAATAGAATGATTTATAAGCCTTTGGGTATATACTCAGTAATGGGATTGCTGGGTCAAATGGCATTTCTATTTCTAGGTCCTTGAGGAAGCACCATACTGTCTTCCACAATGGTTGAACTAATTTACACTCCCACCAACAGTGTAAAAGTGTTCCTATTTCTTCATATCCTCTCCAGCATCTGTTGTCTCCAGATTTTTTAATGATCGCCATTCTAACTGGCATGAGGTGATATCTCAGTGTGGCTTTGATTTGCATTTCTCTAACAACCAGAGATGATGAACATTTTTTTCATATGTTTGTTGGCCTTATGTAAGTCTTCTTTTGAAAAGTGTCTTCTCATATCCTTTGCCCACTTTTGGATGGGTTTGTTTGTTTTTTTCTTGTAAATCTGTTTTAGTTCTTTGTAGATTCTGGATATCAGCCTTTGGTCAGATTGGTAGCTTGCAAAAATTTTTTCCATTCTCTTGGTTGCCGATTCACTCTAATTGCTGTTCCTTTTGCTGTCCAGAAGCTCTGGAGTTTGATTATGTCCCACATATCTGTTTTGGCTTTTGTTGCCATTGCGCTTGGTGTTTTAGCCATGAAATCCTTGCCTATGCCTATGTGCTGAATAGTTTTGCCTAGGTTTTCTTCTAGAGTTTTTATGGTATTAGGTCTTATGTTTAAGTCTTTAATCCATCTGGAGTTAATTTTAGTGTAAGGTGTCGTCAGGAAGGGGTCCAATTACTGCTTTCTGCACATGGCTAGCCAGTTTTCCCAACACCATTTATTAAACAGGGAATACTTTCCCCATTGCCTGTTTTTATGAGGTTTGTCAAAGATCAGATGGTTGTAGATGTGTGGTGTTGCCTCTGAGGCCTCTGTTCTGTTCCATTGGTCTACATCTCTTTTTTGGTACTGGTACCATGCTGTTTTGATTACTGTAGCCTTGTAGTAAGTTTGAAGTCAGGTAGCGTGATGCCTCCGGCTTTCTTCTTTTTGCTTAGGATTGTCTTGGCTATGCAGGCTCTCTTTTGGTTCCATATGAAGTTTAAGGTGGTTTTTTCCAGTACTGTGAAGAACGTCATTGGTAGTTATGGAGATAGCATTGAATCTACAAATTACTTTGGGCAATATGGCCATTTTCACGATGTTGATTCTTCCTGACAATAAGCATGGTATGTTTCTCCATCTGTTTGTGTCATCTCTTATTTCCTTGAGCAGTGGATTGTAGTTCTCCTTGAAGAGGTCCTTTGCGTCCCTTGTTAGTTGTATTCCTAGGTATTTTATTCTCTTTGCAGCATGAATGGGAGTTTGCTCATGATTTGGCTCTCTGTTAGTCTGTTATTTGTGTAAAGGAATGCTTGTGATTTCTGCACATTGATTTTGTATCCTGAGACTTTGCTGAAGTTGTTTATCAGTTTAAGAAGATTTTGGGCTGAGATGATTGGGTCTTCTAAATATACAATCATATCATCTGCAAATAGAGACAATTTGACTTCTGCCTTTCCTAATTGAATATTCTTTTTTTTTCTTGCCTAATTGCTCTGGCTAGAACTTCCAATACTATATTGAATAGGAGTGGTGAGAGAAGGCATCCTTGTCTAGTACCAGATTTCAAAGGGAATGCTTCCAGTTCTTGCCCATTCACTATGATATTAGCTGTAGGTTTGTCGTAAATAGCTTTTATTATTTTGAGATACATTCCTCCGATACTGAGTTTATTGAGAGTTTTTAGCATAAACGGCTGCTGAATTTTGTCAAATGCCTTCTCTGCATCTATCGAGATAATCATATGGTTTCTGTCTTGGTTCTGTTTATGTGGTGGATTATGTTTATAGACTTGTATATATTGAACCAGCCTTGCATCCCCGGGATGAAGCCTACTTGATCATGATGGATAAGCTTTTTGATATGCTGCTGCAATCGGTTTGCCAGTATTTTACTGAAGATTTTTGCATCTATGATCATCATGGATATTGGCCTGAAGTTTTCTTTTTTCTTGTTGAGTCTCTTCCAGGTTTTGGTATCAGGATAATATTGGTCTCATAAAATGATTTGGGAAGGATTCCCTCTTTTTGTATTGTTTGGTATAGTTTCAGAAAGAATGGTGCCAGCTCCTCTTTGTATGTCTGGTAGTATTCAGCTGTGAACCCATCTGGACCTGGACTTTTTTTGGTTGGTAGGGTATTAATTGCTGCCTCAACTTCAGCCCTTGTTATTGGTCTGTTCAAGGATTTAGCTTCTTCCTGGTTTAGGCTTGGGAGTGTGCAAATGTCCAGGAATTTATCCATTTCTTCCAGATTTACTGGTTTATGTACATAGAGTTGTTTATAGTAATCTCTCATGGCAGTTTGTATTTCTGTGGAATCAGTGGTGATATCCCCTTTATTGTTTTTTATTACATCTATTTGATTCTCTTCCCTTTTCTTTTTTATTAATCTGGCTAGTGATCTGTCTATTATGTTGATCTTTTCAAAAAACCAGCCACTGGATGTACTGATTTTTTGAAGGGTTTTTTGTGTCTCTATCTCCTTCAGGTCTGCTCTGATCTTAGTTATTTCTTGTCTTCTGCTAGTTTTGAGTTTTTTTGATCTTGCTCTTCTAGATCTTTCAATTTTGAAAATAGGGTGTCGATTTTAGATCTTTCCTTGCTTCTCATGTGGGCATTTTTTGCTATAAATTTTCCTCTAGACACAGCTTTAAATGTGTCCCAGAGATTCTGGTACGTTATGCCTTCGTTCTCATTGGTTTCAAAGAACATCTTTATTTCTGCCTTCATTTCATTGTTTATCAAGTCGACATTTACGAGCCAGTTGTTCAGTTTCCATGAAGTTGTGTGGTTCTGAGTTAGTTTCTTGATCCTGAGTTCTAATTTGATTGTCCTGTGGTCTGAGAGACTGTTATGATTTCCATTCTTTTGTATTTGCTGAGGAGTGATTTACTTCCAATTATGTGGTAAATTTTAGAGTAGGTGTGATGTGGTGCTGAGAATAATATACATTCTGTGGATTTGGGGTGGAGGTTTCTGTAGATGTCTATTAGGTTCTGCTTGGTCCAGATCTGAGTTCAAGTCCTGGATATCCTTCTTACATTAATTTTCTGTCTCATTGATCTGTTCAATTTTGACAGTGGTGTGTTAATGTCTCCCACTATTATTGTGTGAGAGTCTGTCTCTTTGAAGGTCATTAAGAATTTGCTTTATGTATTTGGGTGCTCTTGTATTGGGTGTGTATATATTTAGGATCCTTAGCTCTTCTTGTTGCGTTGATCCTTTTAGCATTATGTAATGTCCTTCTTTGTCTCTGTAGATCTTTGTTGGTTTAAAGTCTATTTTATCAGAAACTAGGATTGTAACTCCTGGTTTTTTTACTCTCCATTTGCTTGATAAATCTTCCTCCATCCCTTTATTTTTAGCCTATGTGTGTCCTTGCACATGAGATGGGTTTCCTGAATACAGCACACCAATGGGTCTTGACTTTTTATCCAATTTACCAGTCTATGTCTTTTGATTGGGGCATTTAGCCCATTTACATTTTGGGTTAATATTGTTATGTGTGAATTTGATCATGCCATTTTGATGCTAGCTGGATGTTTTGCCCATTAGTTGATGCAGTTTCTTCATTGTGTCAATGGTCTTTACCATTTGGCACGTTTTTGGAGTGATTGGTACTGGTTGTTCCTTTTCTTGTTTAGTGCTTCTGTCAGGAGCTTTTGTAAGGCAGGCCTGGTGGTGACAAAATCTCTCAGCAATTGCTTGTCAGTAAAGGATTTTATTTCTCCTTCACTTATAAAGCTTAGTTTGGCTGCATATGAAATTCTGCGTTGAAAGTTCTTTTCTTTTAGTATGTTGAATATTGGCCCCCTCTCTCTTCTGGACTGTAGGGTTTCTGCTGAGAGATCCACTGTGAGTCTGATGGGCTTCCCTTTGTAGGTAACCAGACCTTTCTCTCTGGCTGCCCTTAGCATTTTTTCCTTCATTTCAACCTTGGTGAATCTGATGATTATGTGCCTTGGGGTTGCTCTTCTTGAGGAATATCTTTGTGGTGTTCTCTGTATTTCCTGGACTTGAATGGTGGCCTTCCTTGCTAGGTTGGGAACGTTCTCCTGGTAATATCTTGAAGAGTGTTTTCCAGCTTGATTCATTGTCTCCATCTCATTCAGGTACATCTATCAAATGTACATTAGGGCTTTCCACATAATCCCATATCTCTTGGAGGCTTTGTTCATTTCTTTTCACTCTTTTTTCTCTAATCTTGCCTTCTTGTTTTATTTCATTGAGTTGATCTTCAATCTCTGATATCCTTTTCTGCTTGGTCAATTCAGCTATTAAAACTTGTGTATGCTTCACGAAGTTCTTGTGCTGTGTTTTTCAGGTCCATCAGGTCGTTTATATTCTTCTCTAAGCTGTTTATTCTAGTTAGCATTTCATCTAACCTTTCTTCAAGATTCTTACTTTCTTTGCATTGGGTTAGCACATATTCTTTTAGCTCAGAGAAGTTTTTTATTATCTACCTTCTGAAGCTTGCTTCTGTCAATTCGTCAGATTCATTCTCCATCCAGCTTTGTTCCCTAGCTGGTGAGGAGTTGTAATCCCTTGAAGGAGTAGAGGCATTCTGGTTTTTGGTGTTTTCATCCTTTTTGTGCTGGTTTCTTCGCATTTTTGTGGATTTATCTAACTGTGGTCTTTGTAGCTGGTGACTTGTGGATCGGGTCTCTGAGTGGACATCGTTTTTGTTGATGTTGAAGCTGTTTCTTTCTGTTTCTTAGTTTTCCTTCTAACAGTCAGGCCCCTCTGCTGCAGGACTGTTGAACGTCTACTCCAGATCCTGCTTGCCTGGCCATCACCTGCAGGGACTGCAGAACAGTAAGAGTTGCTGCCGGTTTCTTCTTCTGTTATCTTTGTCCCAGAATGATACCCGCCAGATGTCAGCCTGAGCTCTACTTTATGTGGTGTCTCTTTGGGTATACAGGGGTCAGGGAGCTGCTTGAGGAGACAATCTGTCCCTTATAGGAGCTCAAGTGCTGTGCTGGGAGTTCCATGTAGAGCTGCTTGGCAGGTAAGTTTATATCTGCTGCAGCAGAACTCATAACTGCCTCTTTTGCCAGGTGCCCTGTCCTAGGAAAGTTGTACTTTATTTATAAGTTCCTGACATGCTGTTGCCTTTTTTCATAGATGCCCTGCCCAGCACAGAGATGTCTAGTCATAGTCTGCCAGTAGAGGTGTTGCCGAGCTTCTACAGGCTCTGCCCAGCTGCTGTGTGAACTTCCTTGAGGTGTTTTTATAGAGGTATAGTTAGAACTGCCTCGGTATTGGCAGACTGCCTTGGTAGTGGCGGACGTCCTTACCCCTACTGAGCTGGATCATCTACGGTCCAGCTGAGCTTGCTGTGAAACTCTCAGTCCAGAGTGTTTCAGATTGCTTGTTTTATGTGGGTGATACCCACTGAACCAGATCACCTGACTCCTGTCTCAACCCCCTCCCTTTCAGTTGAATGGGTGGCTCTGTCTCCCAGGTGTTCCAGGCACCAGTTGAAATGGCCACCTAGATATGTGTGAGTTTCTGTGCCCAACCCGTGGCACCAGCTGAAACAGCAATGTTAGAAACTTATGGTCTACTGGCAGTAAAAACTCGTTTGGAAATGTGGTGATCACTCACCTTCTGCATTGTTCTTGCTGGGAACTGCACTCCAGAGCTGTTCCTATTTGGCTATCTTGGATCCTTCCTCCTAGCCAAAGCATCTTAAGGAAATTCAATCAAAGCTCTATTTCTGGCTGATAGGCAATTAGGAATTGTGTGTTATTTTATAGTGTTATTTTGAAAATATTTTAAAAATCTACCCTATGATTTTATGATCATCATTAAGTAAAAAGAAGACAAAACCAATAAATCAGCATTTTCTTCTCAAAGATCAGTGGAAAATCCTCTTTACATTCTTATTCAGTGTAGATGAGTGTTTGTCAATAATGGCTATAAGTCAAAATTGATTGTGTTCTATTGGCTTAAATAGTCTGGACTTGCTTAGGTTTGTAGAGTATTTGAATAAATTGTCAATACTTCAAAAAACAATAATAATATATAAATTCAAACATGTAAATTCTAACATTTATATTTAAAATCAGAGTATCTGACAATTTTAAATTTATATGGCATAAACCAAACATTTTAGATGTGTCAGAATTGAGTCACCACAATTTATCAGCAAAGTGCTACAGTTTGGAGGGTGAAGAAGAATCCCATTAAACTGCATTTCTCAGTATCAGGAAGAAGCCAGAGTTGTCTAAGGCTAATGGAGATGTAGGCTTACTATAGCTATAAGTCTTATAGTCATCAATGTTTCTAGTGCTCCCTATTTATTTCCAAATGCTAAAGCCAAGTGTCCATTGTTATTGCACTATTATATTTTTAAAAGTAAAGAAAAAATATTTACCATGCATGCCTCTAAGAAATTAAAGAAATAAAAAACATGTTGACAAAATCATTTGCTTCAAGAGCCTATAATTATCTGTTGGGAAAAGCTGCAAAGGAGAAAAGATTTACAGAGTGCCTACATAAATTGGTTATGAGTAACATATAAACAAGGAACAACAAACTGCAGAAGGCTGCAGGATGCCTCTGAGGAGGAAGGCCTCCCCATGCCTCATGTTCTGGTGCAGGGTGACCTAGGCTCTGTTACTATAAACATTGTACTCAAGTACGTAAAACCCCTTTGTAGCACTATGATTTAGCCAGATTTGTAGGCTCCTTGTAAGGTCCACATTCCATCAGCTGTACCTAGATAATAAGCTAGAGATAACCACGTGTTCTTGTTTTGTGAAACTCCCAAACCACCACTGTTATCAGTCCTTAGGATGATACACCAGTTCCAGTTCATTGAAACTTCCAGCTCACTGATTGATTCCACCATCACTCTACCTCTACCCTATAGATCAAAGTGATTGTAATCAATAAATAGTGTGGATAATCAGAGCTCCAGCCTTCACTGTTTCCTCCAGGGTAATAAAGTGATGGCTTCCTGGTCCCTCTTTTTCTCTTAATCTGTCTTTCTCTCATTCCTTTGTCACCACCAAACTTGGGATACCCACAGGTGATGTGGGGCTCATGGATTCCCTACAATTATCTTTGTCAAACATATTAATCTGTACTTCATTCTAATATGACATCCTATAATATTCACTTTGACAGAATTCTGAAAATTATTAAGTGTTTAAATTTTGTAAGTATTACATTTTTTGCTATTATAATTAACCAAGAAATATAAGAATTTGAAATTTGCTAATTGTCCAGATAAAAAGATGTCATGTAATAGAATTCTTCAAAAAACAACTGTGGAAAGGAAGTTATTGAGTTTTTCACAATCCTAAGCTATAAAAAACATTTTTGGATGGTAATATGAACCATACAGAAATGTGTATTCAGATCATTTACCCATTTTTTTTTAACTGGCATCATATCTTTATTGCTGTGGAAGATGAAGAAATTAAAAAGTCCTTCAAAAATAGTATAAAAGTCTTGTAGTTAAATGTGCTATCTTTTAACTACAGTCCACAATTGCTAAACTTAAAACTTTGTTTTAACCAAATGTTGTATTACAGTTTGATTTAAAATATAGTTTTGAATTATTAGATTTTTAAAGCATAAGGCATTGAAAGAATTTTACATATTTATATACATTAAAATAAATTAATATATATTAGGCAACACATATTTTAGTACAATCAGTCTCTGTATAATGACATTTGGTCATGATGGACTGCAGATATGATGGTGTTTCCATAAGATTGTAAATGAGTCTAAAAATTACTATCACCTCATATTTCTTATAATATACTTTTAATCATTATTTTGGAGTGCACTCCTCCTGTTTGTATTTTTTAGAAGCTAATTGCAAAATAGCCATAGGCAGGTCCTTCAGGAGGTATTACAGAAGAAGGGATCATTATCATTGGAGCAACAGCTCCATGAGTGTTATGGCCTATTAAGATGTTCCAGTGAAACCAGATGTGAAGGTGAAAGAATGCTGCTGATTATCCTGACCCTGTGTAGGCTTAGAGTAATGTGTGTGTTTGTGTTTTCGTTTTTAACAAAAAAGTTTAAGAAGTCAAATTATTTAAAAATTTAAAAAGAAAAAAGCTTATAAAATAAGCATATAAAAATATTTTTGTACAGCTAAGCAATTTTTTTGTGTGTGTGTTTTAACCTGTTTTATTGAGGGATTGTATTCTCTTACCAGGTCCAAGAACTTCCCAGTGACATGCCCTACCTGCCTTCTTTCACGTCTCTATCCAGGAGCTTAAAGGTCTTTGTTTAACTTTGGCATGCTCAGGAAGATAGACTGCCCAGGTGAGCTTTCTTTGTTTAGAAGAACTGGTGAGAAGCTTTGGGAGGACTGTGGGCAAAACAACAAATCAGATGTCGGAAATCAAAGATCAATCACTCCAGTGGAAGTTTAAAGGGACACCTTTCATAAGACAGAAAACTCAAATGGGGTGGGAGTATCTCCCAGGTTAAAAGTCCCCTTCTCCCACATCTGTGTGGACTCCCGTTTCTGGATCCTCTCTCACAACAGCATGGGAGCTCACTCTTTCTCTATTTCTCCTTTTTCTATCTCTCTGCCTAAATAAATCACTTTCTGCAAAATCTTTGGGGTCCAGTATTTACTTAAATGAGCTCACCACACCTGGCAGAGTCCTCTCCCCCATTCTTGGGTGTGTGATGGACCAAGGGCCTAGAAGAACACATCTTATCAGGGAGTGACCTGAGCCCATTGTCTGCAATTCAGTCATATTATTACAAAAGAGTCAAAAAGTTAAAAACAATTTAAAAGTTTATGAAGTAGAAAAGTTATAGTATAGTAGGGCAAATTTATTATTGAAGAAAGAAAAAAGTATTTTAAATAAATTTAGTATAATATAGACTCTTTTACAGTGCTTATAAAGCCTGCAGTAGTGTGCAATAATATCCTAGGTCTTCACATTCACTCACCACTCATTGATTTACCCAGAGCAACTTTCTGTCCTGCAAACTCCATTCATGATAAATGCCCTGTACAAGTGAATCATGTTTTAAAATCTTTTGTATAGTAATTTTACCATGACTTTTCTATGTTTAGATGCACAAATACTCACCACCGATTTAAAATGTTCTATAGTATTCAGTACACTAACATGCTGTACAGCTTTGTGATGTACACAATCAGCCATACTATATAGCCTAGGTGTGTAGTGGGTTTGTATTAGTATATTATATACTGTACAATGTTTGCACAACAGTGAAATTGCCTAAGGACTCACTCCTCAGAATGTATCGTTGTCCTTAATTAACATATCAATGCATGTCATTCCCCTCCCTCTATTCTATGCACATACCTTGAGTTCCATCTTTGTGGTAGGAAAACATGCATAATCAAAGTTAGTGCTGTTAATATATTAGGACTAAAGAGTTACAGAGCTGACCTTGTCTTAACATTCTTTGCAGACTTTTAAAATAAGTTTGAGGGTTTCTGTTCTATGAACTCAAATTTAATAACATGCTTGTAGAAGGTAAAGGTCCCAGACTGAGAACATTTCTCCTTGAGAAAGTTTAGAGTGCGTATTTCTAATAGTAGTTTCCAAGCTTAAAAAAAAAAAGACTTGTTCTTTTGTGTTTTCGAGTAATGGCTTATATATGAATTGAATTAAATACTTAAAATATGATCCACTTTATGCATAGACCTACTATTCAATTTACTAATAATTTTATCTGCCTGTTAAAAGTTGTTTGATGATTAAAATCATGTTCTGATAAAAGGAATATGTTTAACATATATCATTATTCTGTATTTTTATAAAATGACATTAGTAACTGATTCACCTAATGTCAGGATTTATTAAATTAAATTTATTAATTTCATAAGTATTACTGGTTACCAGTTTGTAGACAATAGTAAATTATGTACTACATGAAAATATGAAATGTGTGCTTTTATGCATATTTTGACACTGAGTATATCTGGAATTTAACATTATTTCCTTTTAAAATTAAATATGGATTCTGACTTTTAATTTAGTCTCCATACTTGAATACAGAAAAACAAACTGAATGTCAGTTTTAAGACAGTACAAATGTATACAAAAACACTCTAAGTATTCCAAATTTATTTCAGTTCAATTACTAAAATATGCCTTTGATTTTTTTTTCTTTGTTTATTTGAGACAGGGTCTCACTCTATCACCACGACTGGAGTGCAGTGGTGTAATCATGGCTCACTGCAGACTTTACCTCCTGGAATGAAGTAATCCTCCCGACTCAGCCTCCTGATTAACTAGGATTACGGGTATATGCCACCATGCCCAACTAAGCTTTTACAATTTTTTTTGTAGAGATGGTCTCTTGTTAGTTTTGAACTCCTGTGTTCAAGCATTCCTTCTGCCTTCGCCTCCCAAAATGTTGGGATTACACGCATGAGCCACTGCACCCAGCCTCACATTCCTTTTTATTTAGGCATTTCCGTTCCTTATAACCAAAAATTTGCTTTGGATTTCATGATATCTTTAGAAATAAACATAGGCCAAGCCTATCAAACATTGAAAAAAAATCTAAGATATAACAAGTCATACTCATTCACCAAGAGAATATGCTACAAATGTACTAAGAGTATCTACAACTTTATTAACTTTTGAATGTATATTCATTTCTTAAAATACACTAACAAAACATTGATGTTTTCCTTTAAATTTATTTCTCATTTGAAGAGTGTATACTATTTTAGAAATTAAGATATATATTTTAAGACAAATGGTGCTTGAGTTTTATTCAAATTGATTTTCATTAAAAAGTAAAAGACACTTTACTTGTGTATATGTCAAACCCGAAAAAAGTAACTAAAGACCAGCAGATGAATCAATCTCCAATATCTAATTACTTCTCCAAAACATGTTGGATTCTGTGATATGGTTGGTTGTGTGTCTTTTCCAAATTTCATGTTGATATGTAATCACCAACGTTCAATGTGGGGCATAGTGTGAAGGGTTGGATCATGGGGGAGCATTCCTCATGAATGGCTTAGCACCATCCTTTTGGTGATGAATGAGTTCTCTTCCTATTAGTTCATGCAAAAACTGAGTGTTTAAAAGAGCCTGGCCTCTTTCTCACTCTCTCTCCTTTGCCATGTGACGTGCTTGCTCCTTCTTTGCTTTCTGCTATGATTGTAGCCTTCCTAAGGCTCTCACTAGAAGCAAATGCCAGCACCAGTCTTCCTGTGCAGCCTACAAAACCATAAGCTAAAAATGAATCTCTTTGATTTATAACTTACCCAGTTTCAGGTATTTCTTTGTATTAATGCAGAAGGACTAGCATAGAAAACTCGTACCAAAGAGTGGAGAGTTGCTATGAAGATACTTGAAAATGTGAAAGCTGTTTTGGAACTGGCCAATAGGCAGACATTCAAAGATTTGGAGGTCTCAGAAAAAGATAAGAAGATAAGGAAAAGTTTGGAAGTTCTTAGAGACCAATTAAATGGTTGTGACCAAAATGCTGATAGAAATATGCACGCTGAAGGCCAGTCTGAGTAGGTCTCAGATTGAAATGATGAACTTATTGGGAAGTGGAGTAAATGTCATCGACGTTATGTATTAGTAGAGGGCTTGCCTGCATTGTGTTCATGTCCTAGGGATTTATGGAACGTGTAACTTAAGAGCACTGACCTTGGGTATTTGACAGAAGAAACTTCTAAGCAGCAATGTGTTCAGGAAGTATCCTGGCTGCTTCTAACAGCCTACAATTGAATATAGAAGGAAAGAAATAAAGTTGAAACTTAAAATTTAAAGGGAAGCAAAGTGTAAATCCTGAAAATTCCCAATCTGTTCATGTGGTAGAGAAGGAAAAAGCATTTTTAGCAGAGGAATTGAAGCAGGCTGTCGATAATCACTTGCTAGAGATATTAGCATGACTAAAATGGAACCAGGTGCTAATAGCCAAGACAAAGCTTGAGGTGTTACTCACTACCACCTTGGAACACTGTTCTCTACATCTCAGCTACTCTAACTCCAGTCTCAGCTCAAAGAGTCCCAGATAATACTCTAGCCACATCTCCGGAGGGCACTTTTACATGGTGTTAGGTCTACAGGTGTGCATAATGCAAGGGTAAAGGAGGCATGGCGGTTTCTATTAGCTTTTTAACGATTAAAAGTAATGTTGATTACTTTTGCACCAAGCTAATAACTTGATTTTAGAGGCTGTATGAAAAAGTTGGAGTGCCCAGGCAGAAGCCTGCAACAGGGGTTGATCCCCCACAGAGAAACTCTACTAGGAAAATGTTGAAGGGAAGTGTGGGGTGAGAGCCACAACAGAGTACCCACCAGTCTACTGCCCAGTAGAGCTGTGGGAAGGGAGCTGCTGCATTTCAGACCCCCGAATGTTAAAGCCTCTGGCAGCTTGTCCCCTGAAAAACTTGAAAAGCTACAGACATTCAACTTCAACCCACGAGAGCAGCCATGATTCTGTACCCTGAAAGGCTACAAGAGTGGGCCTTCCCAAGGCCCTGGAATCTCACCTCTTGCACCAATGTGCCCTGGATGTGAAACATGGAGTCAAGGAGAGAATGCAGGCATGTCTCTCTCACTGTGTGACATGCCTTGCTCTTCCTTCACTTCTGCCATGATTGTAAGCTTCCTGAGGCCCTCACCAGAAGCAAATGCCAGCACCATATTTCTTGTGCAGCCTGCAGAACCGTGAATCAAAATAAACCTCTTTTCTTTGTAACTTATCCAGTCTCAGGTATTTCCTTACAGAAACACAAATGAGCTAATGCACTTCTTAAGCCAATAAATGGATCTGGTGTATCAGTTGAAGTTGATTTCATTTATTGATAGGATTAAAAAGTAAACCTATATAGAACAACAAAAACAGAAAACTCCCTCTATAATAATGACTGTCTTATATGACTTAGACTTATTATTCCAGACATCAATCTGACATAATTTTAAATAGATTTCAAGGCAGAATCTTTGAAAAAGACAATACTAAAAGTTCCTTCAGCAGGAAAAAACATTGAATCACCGATATGTTAATGGTTAGCACTTTTTTTATGAAACAATATTCATTATATATTATTGCAAAATATTAAATTCAAATCCCTTTTATGTAGTTATTTTTTATTTTTAAGTGGTTTTTTTTTTGAGATGGAGTCTCATACTGTCACCTGGGCTGGAGTTCAGTGGTGCGATCTTGGCTTACTGCAACCTCTGCCTCTGGGTTCAAGTGATTCCACTGCCTCAGCCTCCTGAATAGCTGAGATTACAGGCACCCACCACCACACTCAGCTATTTTTTGTATTTGTAGTAGAGATGAGGTTTCACCATGTTGGCCAGGCTGGTCTCGATCTCCTAACCTCATGATTCACCTGCCTCAGCTCCCCCAAAGTGCTGAGATTACAGGCGTGAGCTGCTGCACCCAGCCATTATTTATTTTTTTAACTCTAGGCACATCACTTATTTCTCAGGGTATTTGTAATGTTTATTTATATAAACTTCACATACTGTAACTACCATTTTAAAGTAGTAAATGTTCTGTCTGTTTTAAAAGAAAAATATATTAGCTTTTCTAGCCAGTCTCACTTGCTCAAAATGTTCCTTTCTTCAAATATCATTGTTTTTCTTTGTTTTGAGAACATTAGACGAGTTAACATTGCTATCAATAGAAATTGCTCGCTATATTTATCACCTTTGTAGATGTGTAAGCAAAAATTGCTATGTCGTCTGTTTTTCTAATTGTTTAAGACATGCAATAGTAGAAAATTGAGTAAGATAACAGAGATATCGCTTAGACTATAAATTCTTAATTTAGCACATTAAACATCTCAATTGTTTTTCTTTTTATTACTCATTTGCTCTAGTCTCCCACATTGTATAACTAAAAATGAAGTGGTTTAAAAGCTTATTTTCTCACAAATCTTGCCCCCTGCTTTCAGACAACAATATTTAATACTGAGTTCTAGCTAATGCTTTACAGATTTCAAAACGTATATAGTAAAACAGATCATTTAACAACTGCCAGCTGTTTGAAGTTAGTGGGGATGACAACAGGTGACAATTTAAGGCAATAAAATGAGATCAACAGAATAATAGCAAATTATCTGTTTTAAGATGTTTGTGATTTATAATATATTGTAATTCTGTAAGCTTCAACAAACACTATAATGGAATAAAAATAGGTCTGTAAGGAAGTGATCACGATTTGCAGTTCAACAGAGACAAGTGTTTCCAAAGATGTTTCTATTCACAGAGAAGCATGCACTAACAAATAGCAAGTAATATGTGGTTCTCTTTACATACTCCTGCTAATGACCATACTGAAAGAATTTTATCAGTATGGATGTTATGAATTTGGTTAAGTGAAAAACCCTGCATAGGGGATTCATGCATGTACCCATTTCAATTTGGAAGCCAACATTTTAGGAAGATGGTACAATTCTTTTTCTTTTAAGTAAATAAATAATATGTGTTGGAGGTTTTCAAAAAAGGGCTAAGAAAATCCTTCAGAAATGATGAGCAATTAGAGTTGGACAACCAGAGCTCCAAAATTAAGTTTGCATATCAGTTTGTTAAATAATCACACAAAATCCCCGAATAGATTTTCACCTGTCATGTTTCAGCTAGTTGGGCTTAAAATACAGATTGTGTGACATAATTAATACTAACTTTGGAAAGCAATGGAAATATCTAAAAGAGACTGTTACTGTCTGGATTAGTTCTGTCCAACAGAGATCTCTTGAAAAGTGAAAATGTTTTACATCTGCTTTGTCCAATATTATAGCCACTTGGTACATGTTGCTATTAAACTCTGAATTATGGCTTTGTGTGGCTAAGTCACTGAAAATTTGATTTTCTTTTTTTTTTTTTTTACTTTTAACTAATTTAAATTTAAATAGCCACACATTTTCTGTAGCTACTATTTTGGAAAGTACAGGTCTGCAGTATTTGAAAACAAGGACAGATTTACACCATCCAAGAAGGATTTTTAGCATAAATATAGCCTATGTGGGATATTAACTTAAAAACTGAACACATGTTTAACCAGTTAGAAGTTAGTAACTGGCCGAAAATAATTAGATCAATATAAATACTGATTATTTCTTTTTGTTGTCAGTTCCTCTGACTAGGACTTCCAGTACTGTGTTCAATAAGATGGGAGAAAGTACCACCCTTATTTTGTTCCAGTTTTTAGAGGGAAAGCTTTCAAATTTTCCTCATGTAGTATAATGGTGGCTTGGGGTTTTTGTATATGGCCTTTCTTATATTTTAATACATTCCCTCTCTGTCACTGTCAGATCCTCTGCTTTGTTTAAACTGCAAGAATTGTTTGAGGTTAGATCTCAGGTACTCTAAAGAAACCAGTGAGAAAATCTGGGTAGCAGCTATTTGCAGCTTCTTTAGCAGACTCTTCTTAAAAATGCTGTTTGGAGAACCAGCAGAGTCAGACAAGCAAAACAAGCTCAAATAAATAGAATTAGAAAAAAGCTTAGAGCAAGGGGGATGATAGATTTTAAAGAAAGAGAAAACTTCATCAAGATAAGTGTAGGCTAAAATGATATGAAATCAGCAGGGTGATAATTGCTCCAGAAACAGGAACTATAAAAATATTTATGTTTCATGTAAAAAAGGGATAAAAGGAACATGAAAAACAAAATAAAATCCATAGTCACTACTATGATTTTCTCAATGTGCCTATAAAACTATGAAGAATGACATATTTAGGAGATATAAAACAAGTCAAACGGACACAGTCTTAGTCATTTCAGCTGTAAAGAGAAACTAAAAATTTTAACAAACAGGTAAAAATTTTGATATTGGTGATGGACAACTTAAATGTCATTCCAGTTTAATGTTATTTTACTTATGGAGAAACTGAGGCAAAGGAAGTTTTCATGGTTTACTCAATTTTTAAATACAATAATGAAAAGGCATTTGTCAAAGCCTTTAGAAAAAAATCACTAAAATTTTGGGACCTGTTATTATATAATCTGTAAAATAATTTTGTTTAGATAGGTGAACTCTGGTATATGTTTCAAATTCCAGTGAGGTTTAAAATGTTTCAGTTGTGTTCTCTTTCAAGAAATTAAAAATCATCCCCTTGGTATTTTATCTAGAATGCGGTCAGAGGTTTTTTGTTTTTGGGTTTTTTTTTTTTTTTTTTTTTTGTAAATTTGGAGCATTTGCCCATTTTCAGTTTTCTGGAAAATCTTCCTTTCCACTATTGCTTATAAAGTGTAAAAGCTGGCTTGCAGATCACCTCACATACGTAGCTTCTCTAACTTCCTTCAACCTTTGATTTTTGAATTCATTCAGGGTAGCATGATTTCTTCACCCGTGATATGCTCTATATATTTGTTTTGTTCTTTCCATTTTGAAGTTCACATCGCTTCATAAAGAAGATAGAACAAAAGACCATTTGAGCACTTCTCCTACCATTTTCTACACTTCTAAATGACACCAGCTTTTACAGATTGCAGATGTATGTATTCCATTTTCATCTTATTATAAAGGGGTTTGGTAGTTGTTTTTTTTTTAAAGTATTATTTATCATATTATCTGGCATTATTGATATGGGTCTATATTACATTTTTATATATTTTTTCCTTAATGCTGCAAGCCTTCTTCTATCATTTGGGCATATTCTTTTTAAAAATTTGAGCTAAATAGCTTAAAGATACACAAAAGAAAAGGGTCTTTAATCTTCTTAGAGGTTAGCGTTAAGAGCTGATAAAAGTGAATGTTTTGACTTTTCTTGATATTTGGAAATACTGTTTCTCACACTTTCCATTACTATCTAGCAGACATGTCATTAATATCGTTTACATGCCTACTTTATTATAAGGTCCTTGGAAACTTTTTGCACTCATTAAGTCTTAAAGTCCCAAAGACCAGAGTAGATGGGACACATTGTTCTCACCTTATAATCACATAAACTGAGACATAGAACAGTAAGTGATCTTTATAACCCCATAGCTTTTGGGGTTATTTCAACATTTTCAGAACAACAACAAAACTACTAGTAATGACTTCTAAATGCATTAAATTGAGGATGTGTACACTATCATGTTGCTCTGAAACTCATTGTTTGAACTACAAGTATAATGTGAAAGTAGAAAATAAAATAAAAACAAACAAAGAGACCTTGAGAACCAAGGTTAACTTGGTCATTTCCTCAAAAATATTTTGCAGTGTGAACTACAGACTCTAAGAGGGATGGATATTAAGTTTTCAGTCCTTTAAAAGTCATGTACAATGTCAGTGCTGTGATTTTCCCTTACAATTTCCCAAAGTAACATATTCTGGAACTGTTTTTTAATACCTGGATGAATTATAAAGGCACTGTAAAAAAATTATGCAACTTATAGGTATATAGTTTATTTCTTAAATCTGTAAAACAATTGAAAGAATAAATATTATGTTATCATTCTAATTATAAATGGTTTAAAAGGAAAATATGCAAATAAAGTACATGTTGATAAGCCTCTTTGATATGACTTTACTAATGAATTAAGTCACATGAATCTTCATTGCTTATTTTTCAGATTGTATAATAAGATACTAACTGCATTAACAATGTCCCCTCACTTTATGGATAACTTAAATATTGCATTTAATTAGGCCAGTAATAGTGAGTACTCTCATGTTTGTGAGTTGCTTTATGTTTTCATATAATTTCTTCTTTTCAAGATAAAAGAAACATATTCTTAAATAGAAACCATTTCATGACCTTCATGAACAGCAAAATATATATATGAATCCATTTACATAATGTTCATAATCAGGCAAAATATTTTAATAAAAGCCAGAAGAGTGGCTGGACATGGTAGATCACACCTCTAATAGCAGTATTTTGGGGGGCCAAGGAGGGTGGATAGCTTGAGCTGAGGAGTTTGAGACCAGCCTGAGCAACATGGCAAAGCCCTCTTTTCTACAAAAAGTACAAAAATTAGCTGGATGTGGTGGGGTGTGCACCTGTAGTTCCAGTTACTTGGTAGGCTGAGGATTACCTGAGCCCAGGAAGGTGGAGGCTGCAGTGAACCGTGTGGGCACCACCGCACTCCAGCCTGGGTGACAAAGTGAGGCTCTGTCTAAAACAACAGCAACAACAACAACAACAACAGCAAGCTCCCTTTCCCACACACAAAAAGTTGAAAGAGTAATTGATAATATTTGAGGTAGAAGTATCTGTGAGATTAAAAAAAGGGGGACTTCTGGAGTGCTGCTAATTTTCTATTTGTCATCTAGATGCTTAATGAATATTTATGTTCACTGTGAAATTCATTAATCTGTACACTTGTGATTGACGTATTTTCTTGATATATTGGATTTTGTTAAAAATTTTATTTTATAAATAGGTTAAAAAGAGTATCTATATCTAAGGAGACAACAAAATCCTTCATGAGGAACAATTCAGGGCAGGATTACCTAAAGATACAGTTAGAAGAAAAACAAGTATTTAAAACAGGAATGATTCCAAAGTAGAAAATGTTAACCACTATCCACTGAAAAGACATAAACAATACTTCCACTAAAGGCAAGTCTAAAAAACTCAAAAATGCATATCTCTTCTGAATACAAAACTTTCAATCCATTCTCAAGTGATCCAGGCATATAAAAGGATACAAAAGGCCCATATTTAAGGATTAGTCAAGTGACTACACAAACATGACTAAAATTGCTCTAGACTTGGTTGATTCGGCAAGACAACAATCAAGAAATGGAAAGACTACATAAGATAAAAAGTACAAATGAGTGGCAACAAGATTCTGATACTATTCCAGTTCCTCATGGAATTCAGTTCAAAATATAATAATCTTAATGGTCTCTTTAAAGTAAGCAATCTACCAATAAATACAGACCCTAAAACACTGGTCTATTATATTTCTACTCTAGGTTGCAGGCTACCTCTGTCATTACATGGATATTGTTGCCATGTGATAATTATCTAATATAGTTTTCTTTCTTATAGAGACCTATACAGGCTTAAAGCCTGATCACAGCCTGCTGCCTAGTTCTCAAACCCCTGACTGTATTAAGATTCTGCCAATTTAGTGTCCTGAGACATGAGCCAGCTAGATATTCTAAGTCACTAGAGCAAAACACAAACACCTTTTTGGACCCAGACAATTAGTCATTTATATCTGTCTTAAATCATGAAAATCCAAGCCTGTTGCCTCCCAAGAGGTCCACACTTAGAAGAAAATGCAACTCAACTCATATCAGAGAGCTCTAAGGAAGCTCTCAATTAAAGTCAGTTTTCTAATTAATCAGTCTCAGGAGTTGTTAAAGACCTTAAGAGAAATGTTTATGTAAACATGCAAGAAAAATATCTGATGTAACTGTGCAGGAGATGTTTCACTAAAAATTTTAAGAAGTGAAAGATAAGAAAATATTAGGAGAAAGTACAAATTAGGGGCTCAGAATACTAAAGATCATGTGAATGTATTGATTGCATAAACATTTTTCCTGTTTTTTTTTTTGTTAATTTAAAAACAGACACATAGTTTTATATTTTTATGGAATGTATGCAATACTTGCCTACAATGTGTAAGGATCAAATTAGAGTAAAGAGATCAAAGATTTCAAATGTACTAATGATAAAAATACGTGGGAGAAATCTGGTAATTTTTAAAAAACTGTAAAAATAATTTAATTTAAAATATGTTATTTAGAGAAATACAAATAATACAGTATTAGAGGCAGATATGGGTAAAATTCTGATTTTTGTAGATTGGTCTTATCTCCTGGATTATCCATAACAGTGCTGTTATTTGCAATAGCTGTCTTCATGTAATCATTATTAACCTCCTCTGCTCTCAAAATCAATAATCAATAAATTATATTTCACCATAAACATATGAAATGTGTCTTATGAATAATTATTCTGTTAATATTCAAAAACTTATAAATAAGAATACTATTTTTAATATTGCTTTACTGTAAATAAGTATGATTTTTAAAAAATAATATAAATTTTACAATCTAAATATTCTGTAGCTCCTTTCAATTGCTAAATTGTGGAGTTTACACAATTAATTATATGGCCTCACTTTTATTAGATGAACATTCAAGGTAAATAGTCCACTAAAGCCAAAAGAGCAAAATAAAGAAAAAAATCGCTAGTGTTCAGTTATACTGAAAAAATAAGTCTAAACCAAATATTTCTACTTACTGTATCCATTTTAAAAATAATGTTATTTTAAGATGTCAAGGAATACATAATTGCAACTAATTGTAGCATATATATGAAGCTTTAGAATCCTATAACCTGTGTAATCTTTACAAGTTTTTTTTTTATTATTGTACTTTAGATTCTGGGGTACATGTGCAGATCATGCAGGATTGTTGCATGGGTACATACATGGCAATGTGGTTTGCTGCCTCTATCCCCCGTCACCTGTATCTGGCATTTCTCCTCATGTTGTCCCTCTCCAACCTCCCCAATCCCCACTGTCCCTCCCTTAACCCCCACAACAGACCCTAGTGTGTGAAGCTCTCCTCCCTGTGTCCATGTGTTCTCATTGTTCAACACCCAACTATGAGTGAGAACACGTGGTGTTTGATTTTCTGCTCTTGTGTCAGTTTGCTGAGAATGATGGTTACCACATTCATCTATGTCCCTACAAAGGACACAAAGTCATCATTTTTTATGACTGCATAGTATTCCACGGTATATATGTGCCACATTTTCCTTGTCTAATTTATCATCGATGGGCATTTGGGTTGGTTCCAGGTCTTTGCTATTGCAAACAGTGACACAATGAACATACTTGTGCATGTGTCTTTATAATAGAACAATTTATAATCCTTTGGGTATATACTCAGTAATGGGATTGCTGGATCAAATGGCATTTCTATTTTTAGGTCTTTGCAGAGTCGCCACACTGTCTTCCACAATGGTTGAACTAATTTACACTCCCACCAAGAGTGTAAAAGTGTTTCTATTTCTCCACATCCTCTCCAGCATCTGTTGTCTCCAGATTTTTTAATCATGGCCATTCTAACTGGTGTGAGAGGGTATCTCAATGTGGTTTTGATTTGCATTTCTCTAATGACCAGTGATGATGAGCATTTTTTCGTATGTTTGTTGGCCTCATATATGTCTTCTTTTGCAAAGTGTCTGTTCACATCCTTCACCCACTTTTAAATGGATTTGTTTGTTTCTTTCTTGTAAATCTGTTTTAGTTCTTTGTAGATTCTGGATATCAGCCATTTGTCAGATGGTTAAATTGCAAAAATTTTTTCCCATTCTATTGGTTGCTGGTTCACTCTAACAATTGTTTCTTTTGCTGTACAGAAGCTCTGGAATTTAATTAGATCCCATTTTTCTATTCTGGCTTTTGTTGCCAATGCTTTTGGTGATTTAGTCATGAAGTCTTTGCTGATGCTTATGTCCTGAATGGTTTTGCCTAGGTTTTCTTCCAGGGTTTTTATGGTGTTAGGTAACTTTACAAGTCTTAATTATGATTTGAGATTCACAACAATTTACCTTAAAATAAATTTCAGCTATGAATTATTAAATGGTACTTAACATTACTGTAAGTGAAAGAAAGTAACAGAAAAAAAAATCAAACTTCATATTCTGCATTGCATTTGTGTGTTTGTATGTGTGCATCTTTGTATATGTTTTATTCATTATGATTTTAATAAAATACTTCTGTTAATATGTCATCTATTTTTTCACAATTATTAATTGAATTATAATTTTTCATACTATATCCCAAGGAATCTTGGGATATAGTTTGATTAAAAAAAGAAGTATCTATGGATTTTCAAAGTTCATAATAATTTGAAAATATTGTTCAATTTCACTCTAAAATTAGTGAGTGCATCTTGGTAAATGCCTAGTACACTCAGCAGCTAAAAATAGTAGAGAATTGTTAAGTAGAAGACAGGCTCCGTTTATTTTCCAGTAGTCTCTCAAAGTAATGATACCATTATTCAGAACTCTAATTTGTATGTGTAATTACAATCGTGTATAGATAATCTCTCCCACACTTCTATTAAAACAAACTTACACAGAATTGCATTTTTATTCATTTTCAAAGAAGAGAACTACTAAATTAATGGAGGTTAATAAAAGTTTTTTAATGCTTTAGTCACATATTATATTCCTGAAGATAAAAATTAACTTATGTCTTAGTTTACTTTTTTAAGTAGGATCAGATAAATTTCAAAATGGTACATTTTCATTGTGGTATCTATGAATGTGTCATTTTGAAAACAGATTATTTAGAGTTTTAACTTGGTGGTCCATTTAGAATTTTGCAAAGCATGTTGATAGTCTTCTAATATAGAGCAGAAAAAAGAGTGGTGAGAGGAAATAGGAGGTATTCAGTTTGTACTAACATGATAAACCCCATGACAAATGTGTTTAATTTGTAAAATAATAAAATGAATTGGTACCTGTAAAAGTGCTAGGAATATCTTTGGTGTATAAATGTTGCAAATGGTTAAATAATTCCTTTGCCTTCTAAATTAGTCTTCAAAATGTAATATGAAAACACACATTCATCGAAATATTACTTAGCTAACATATAATCAACTAAAATAATTAGAAATGTTACTGTTTAATGACTTCTACAGCAAATATGTAGTATTAGGCCATGGAAAAAAGCTAGTTTATGGTTTTATCTATTTTGGGCAAATGAAAATACAGCACCTATGAATTTTAGTTCACAGACTTGAATATGCAACCAACTCACATTGTAGTGGTTTTAAAATCAATTGAAATCCTGAGGATCACTCAGATAAAGTGAGGAAAATACTTGGTAAATATTCAAGCACCATTCTCAACCTGTTTAGACCAAATGACTGTGATCCAAGCTGATACATTATTTTTTTACAGTTTAGACTATAACCAATTCTGTGACTCCTGAAGAAAACATTTTCATTAGCTTAGAGATATATTTCTCAGGGTAAAGCTTGGTTAGTCAAACACTCTCCCTCTTTTTTTTTCCTTCAGTTCAAGCCTCTGTACACCAAAATCAGCTTTCAGCTTCCATGGAACCAACTGATGTGTGCCCCTACCTGAGGCCTGGTGGGGCAGATGTCTCTGTTCACTTTGCCCTGGGATGACTATCTTCATCTTTCTAGAGTTCTTAGCCAAGCACAAGTGAAAGAGGAAACTTTAGTTTTTTGTTTCCCTAAAAAAGGAGAGGAAAGTATGTCCTTGAAGCAAAGGAACAAGACTTAGCTAGTTTGAAGAACATTAAAGAAGACTACACAGGAAAAAGCAAAAGGCACTTCTTTTGAAATGTCCTCCAGCATAGCTGGATCCACATTTTCTTCACTGCTAACCAGACTTACCTTTATTTTAAAATTTCAAGGTAGGACAAAAATATATAACGTTTGCAGACTAATCAAAGGTTACCAATACGTTGGAGTCCCCCTTATCCTCCCAGAGATAATACAATGTCCTCTTTCCACCACATAGGTAAGCACCATCCTGCATTTGGTGCTTATTACACATATGTATGTACTCTAATTGTACATGTAGCTTTATATGTTTTTAACTGAATTCTAATAGTAATACATGATTTTTTCCTGACATCTGCTTATTTCTCTTAAAATTCTGTATGTGAATTATACATATGTTTATACATGTAGCAATATTTTATTCATTTTTTACTGCTATGCAGTATAATCATGCTATGGATTTAATTACATATCCCTAATTTAATAGGTGGAAGCCCTAACCCCCAATTTGTTTGTATTTGGAGATAGAGACTTTAGGAGGTAAAGAAGGGTGTTAGGTCATAAGGATGGGGCTCTAATTCCATAGAACTAATAGATTTATAAGAAGAGGGCGAAAGAGGCCTCTTCCTCTGAGCACATGCACAGGGGATAGAACATACAAAAATATGATAATCATCTCTTAGTGAGTCAGAGAGCCCTCACCAAAGACCAGGTCAGCCAGAACGTTAATCTTAGACTTCCAGCTTCCAGATCTGTGATAAAATAAACTTCTGTTGTTCATGTCACACTGTTTATGGCATTTTGCATGGAAACCTGAGGAGACTAACACAAAAAATGTATAAATATAATATCCTTTCTTCTTTATGTGTATCTAAGCATACAATTACAGGTGTAAAAAAGCTTGGTTAATGTAAATTTTATGTATATGTATTTAGACATGAGAAAATATGCTTAATTTTTAATTTACTACATATTTTCATTTATCTCTTTTTAGACATGGTTGTACTGTCTCACCTAGACTGAACTGCAGTGGTGTGATCATGGCTCACTGAAGCCTTAATATCCTGAGCTCAAGCAATCCTTCCACCTCAGTGTCCTAAGTAGCTGGGACTACAGTGGCACACCACCAAGCACGGCTAATTTTTGTATTTTTTTGTGGGTTATACCCAGTCTGGTCTTGCACTCCTGGGCTCAAGTGACCTGCCTGCCTCAGCCTCCAAAGTGCTGAGATTACAGGCGTGAGCTACGATGACTGTTCAACTATTTTTAAATTGTTTTTAAAAAGAATTGTATTGATTTACATTTCTACCAGTAGCTGCAGTGTACAAATATTTTTGTTGTATGGCTCTTCACTAAAACAATGTATTATCGGATATTTATTTTTGCCATTCTCATGAGTGTGGACTATTTTCTCATGTTTTTAATATTTACTTTTTCCTTTTAATAATGTTTATTTTACATGGGTATCGTTCATTCATAGTGAATCCTTTCTCTAAATTTTGTTCGTATATTTACCTTTTTATTTATGTGGAGGACTTCTTTATATTACTTGTTGTGAGACAGTTTTTCATCCCTCTTTGATATTTCTGCATGTCTTGAGAATACACTCATTGATTGACTTTGTTCTGGACTATCTTGTCAAGGATACTTGAATAATGATCATCCACAGAAGATAAAAGATAGTGTCTCCCTCTGAAGCAATGGCAAGTTCTTATACCAGCTAAGTAATAAAGATAATGTCTCCTTCATGACAAAGTTTGGGCAAACTTATCAATTGTAAAATATTCGGGTTTTTTAGTTTTAGAGTTTTTAACCTGTAATGTAATCTACTTAGGTTTTCTTTCTTTCTTTCTTTTTTAAATTTTTTAAGCACACTTCAAAAAAGTGAAGGAGTTTGAAGAACACATATTTAAGGAAGAGTTTTACAGGCAGCAGCAGAAGCCAGTATAAATGCCTTATGATGGGACCACGATTGATTGTTTAAGGTATTGTAAGTTGACCAGTGTGACTGAAAAACAGTAAGTGAGGAAGAGGAAAGGAGGTTAGATTAGACTGGGCAACAAGGCTTGGGGGAAGATTATATAGCTTTGAAGGCCATACTAAGAGTTTTGACTTCTATTCTGAGTAGAGCACAGAAACAAGAAGATCACATGGTTAATGATATAATTAGAGACTGTTAGGTGGCAGGTAGAACAAGGGCAGAAATACTAATTAGAAAGACATTATGCTAATAAAGGCAAGAGATGACAGTGGTTTGGACCAATATCTGCAAATGAGAAAAGCAAATGCATTATGTATCTGTTTTTATAGGTGGAAGCACCAGGGTTTCCTGATGGACTGAATATGAAGTGTGAGAAATCAAAGATACTTTGAATTTTCTTGGCCTGAGCAACTGGAAGGATGAAGGACATTGACATCAACTGAGACGTTGAAGGCTTTGTGGTGAGAGAAGAAAGTTAGTTTGGGTGATAAGATCAAGAGTTCAGTTTTTAAAATTGTGGGATTAGTTATTTATTAAAATGTAATACAGAGGTGTTGAGCATTCAGTTTGCAGCAGAGGTATAGATTACAGATATATATTTAGGAATGTCAGTAAATAAATGACATTTGAAGCCATTAGAATAAACGAGCCATTAATATTTAGATGGACAAGACAAAAGCACATATAACTCAACTTGGGGATTTCCATGAATCTGGAGACTTTCTAGAAATTTTCAGAGAAAAGTTAGAATAAGGAAGAGTACTGGTAAGGTAGGAGGAATCAATGGAAATATGTAATCCTAGAAGTAAAATAAACAAATAAATAATAAAAGGGAACTGTTTCATGTGAACTAATTGAAAATTGAAAAGGAATATTAAATTTAGCAATGTGGAGAGTTTGGCGAACTTGAAAGGAGCAATTTTAATGAAATATTTGTTATAGAATTGCAGTTTTTTAAAACAGATGAGACTTCCACAGGGACTGGACTTACCCAATTGCCAGAAACAAAACAGGACACAAACTGAAAAATTGGTGGGCCAAAGGTTTTAAAGCCACTGATTATCACTCATTAAAGATTAGTGGTGATTTTTGAGTGAAGAATAACAAAGCAATAAGCTCTATTATTGTGAGAACATACTGCCTTGTGGAAGTTTCCAGGCTTTGGCTCAGAAAGGAGAATCTATGGGGGAGTTCAACATACTCCCAATTTGTGGAGCTGGAGATGAATATGAGGAGAAATTATGTCCCCTGGAATTTAAAGACAACTGTACCATAGAGGAAAGAGAAAGTACTCTGGGTATTTGCAGAGACCACTCCCCTTAAGTAACCAGCACAGTAATAACTAGCAGAGGCATATGGGAAAACTATTGAAGATGTCACTTTAAAGAAATACAAGTAATACTACATTTACTCACACAGGGCTGAGAGTAATGCATGTTATCATCAGCCAGACTAGAAAACACGTATAGAAAACTAAATAAAATCAGGAAAATAATGCCTGAAAAAAAGTGAGTATCAACAATAAAATAGAGACTTTGCTTTCAAATATGGACAGAACAAGTAGACAGAAGATCAATAGGGAAACAGAACTTAAACAATACTGTAGATCTGTTGAACCTCACAGGCATCTATGGAACACCACACCTAATAAAAGCAGAATATGTGTTCTTCTCAAGTGCACATAAAATATTCTCCAGAGTATAGCACATGTTAAAATAAACAAACAAAAAAATGAGTCTTAAAAAATTTTAAAAGATTGAACCATGCAAAGTACATTTGCCATCCATGATACAATGAAACTAGAAATCAATACCAGGGAAAAACAAAACAAAACAAAAAATTTAAAAATCCCTGAATAATGAGAATTAAAAAACAAACTCTCAAACATCTAATATATTAAAGAAAAAATTATAATGAAAATTAAAGTTAAAAATATCTTGAGATAAATGAAAGTAAGAACACATTACATCAAAACATATGGAATGCAGGAAAATCATATTGAGAGAGACATCTATAGTGATAAACACTTATATTTAAAACAAGAAATAAAACAACAATTAACCTTTAATTTCAAGAAAATAGAAAAGGAAGAATAAACTGAATTCAAAGTTATCAGAAGAAAGGAAACAATAATTAGAACATAAATAAAATAATATTAAAAAATTTGAATTTTTTGAAAAGATTAACAAATTGACAAATCCTTAGGTAGATTAAGAAAATAAGAAAGAGTGCCTACATAGCTAAAAGCAGAGAGAAAAGAAGAGGCATTACAACCAACGCCACAGAAACAAAAAGAATTATGACATTACTATGAAAACGAATTGTACAACCTAGGAGAAATGGAAACATTTCTAGAAGAATACAACCTACCAAACTAAATTAAGAAAAAATAAGAAATTAGAACAGACCTATACCAGTAAGGATATTGAATCAGTCATCTTAAATCTCCTCAAAAGAAAAAGCACAGGACCACAGAGCTTCACTGTAGAATTCTATAAAACATTTAAAGAAGAACAAACACCAATCCTTTTCAAATTCTTCCAAAAAACTGAAGAGGAGGGAATCACTTCTGAACTCCTCCTGCGAGATCAGCATTACCCTGAAACCAAAGCCAAAGACACTGCAAGAAAACTATAGACTAATATTCCTGACAAATATTGATTCAAAAATCTTCAACAAAATACTATACTAGGTAACTGAATTCAGCAGTACATTAAATGATTGTTTAATGAAAAAGTGGGATTTATTGCTGAAATGCAAGAGTGATGAACAGAATGGAAAAAAATCACATGTGATTTCAATTGATGTGGTACTCCATGATAAAAACCCTCAATAAATTAAGAATAGAAGAAAACCACCTGAGCACAATAAAGGTGAAAAGCTCACGCTAACATCATACTCAACAGTGAAAGACTGAAAGCTTCTCCTCTAAGACTAAGAACACAGCAAGGATAATTACTCTCATCATGGCTCTTCAAAATAATACTGGATGTCTCAGACAGAACACTTAGGAAAGAAAAAGAAGTAGATGGCATTCAGACCAAAAAATAAATTAAATTGTAACTGTTTGCAGATGACATGAACTTTTATGTAGAAAATGCTTAAGATTTCACACATTAAAAACTATTCAAATGTATACATAAAATCATCAAAGTTACAGGATACAAAAGTAATACAAAAAGTCTGTTGAAATCCTACACACCCATCATGAGCAACTGGAAAGGAAAATTAAGAAAACAATCTCATTTAAAAATCACATCAAAAGGAATAAAATACTTAGCAATAAACTTAACAAAGGAGTTGAAAGATTTGTATATCAAAACTTTAAAATTAATGAAGACACAAATAAATTTAAAAATCTCATTTCTGTGGAATAAAAACTAATATTCTCAAAATGTCCATACTGCCCAACTAACTACTATCCATGTTTCCCATAGATTCCATGCAATCCCTATCAAAATCCTAATGGAATTTTTCACATAAACAGAAAAAAAGTCCTAAAATTCATATGGAATCTCAAGGAATTTAAAGTAGCCAAAACAATCTTCAAAAAAAAAACAAAAAAACAAAAAACGAACTTGGAGGCATCGTATTTCTGATTTCAAAATACATTTAAAAACTACAGTAATGAAAAGAATATGATATTTGCCTTAAACAGTTTGGAGTGCTATAACAAATTACCACTCACTAACTGACTTAAACAACATATATGTCTCATAGCTCTTGAGGCTGGAAGTTTAAGAGCAGAGTGCCAATATAGTTGAATTCTGTTAAAGGCCCTCTTTCTGGTTTGCAGTTTGCCAACTTCTTGCATTTTCACATGTCAGAAAGAGTGTTAGGTAATTCTCTGGGGTCTTTTAATAAGGGAAGAAATTCAGTTCTTTAGTGTACCATCTTCATACTATCACACTGGTATATGTGTGTGTGTGTGTGTGTGTGTGTGTGTGTGTGTGTGTGTATACACACAAATATACATAATGTGCAAGGAACCTAGAATACAAAAAATAAAAAATAAAAACTAACTTTGAAGAAGAACCAAGTTGAAGGACTAACACTCTCACTATTGATTTTTATTCATGCATATTATAAAGCTATAGCCATCAAGACACTAGGGTATTGACATATGCAAATAGATATACAGAAAATAAAAAAGACTCCATGATAAAAATGCCAAAAGCAATTGCAACAAAAGCCAGAATTAACAAGTGGGATCTAAATAAACTGAATAGCTTCTGCACAACAAAAGAAACTGTCATCAGCGTGAATAGACAACTTACAGATGGGAGAAAAACTTTGCAATCTAACCATCTAACAAAGGTCTAATATACAGAATTTACAAGGAACTTAAAAACAAATTTACAAGAAAAAAATCAAAAAGTGGGCAAAGATATGAACAGAAACTTCTCAAAAGAAGACATTTACGTGGCCACCAAATATATGAAAAAAAGCTCAACATCACTGATCATTAGAGAAATGCAAATCAAAACCACAATGAGAGACCACCTCACACCAGTCAGAATAGTGATCATTAAAAAGTCAAGAAACAATAGATGCTGGTGAGGCTGTGGAAAAAAAGGAGTTCTTTTACACTGTTGGTGGGAATACAAATTAGTACAACCATTGTGAAAGACAGTATGGCAATTCCTTAAGGATCTAGAACCAGAAATAACATTTGACCCAGCAATCCTATTACTGGGTATATACCCAAAGGAATATAAATCATTCTACTATAAAAACACATGCAGATATATGTTTATTACAGCACTATTTATAATAGCAAAGTCGTGGAACCAACATAAATACCCATCAATAATAGACTGGATAAAGAAAATGTGGAACATATATACCATGGAATACTATGCAGCCATAAAAAAGAATGAGATCATATCCTTTTCGGAACATAGATGAACCCGGAAGCCATGAGCAGTAGCAAACTAACACAGGAAGAGAAAACAAAACACTGCATGTTCTCACTCATAAGTGAGAGTTAAACAAGGAGAACACATGGACATGGTAGGGGGAACAACACACACCAGGGCCTGTGTGGTGAGGGAGGTGAGGGGTGGGAACTTAGAGGACTGGTCAATTGGTGCAGCAAACCACCATGGCACAGGTATTTCTATGTAACAAACCTGCACATTCTGCACATATATCCTGGAACTTAAAGTAAAAGAAAAAGAAAAGAAAAATTTTAAAAAAGGAAAAGAAAAGGAGTCCAGAATCACATCCATGAATATAAGAGCAGTTGATTTTTGACAAAATTACAAGGGAAAGTCTGTGAAACATAGTATTTTGACAAATGGTGTTGAAATAATTTGATATACATGTGCAAACAAATAAACTTCAATCTATATGTCTCACCATATACAAAAATTTTTTTAAAATACACCTAAAATTGAAAACTGAAACTTTAAAAGAAATTATAGAAGCAAATTTTTATTACATTATTCATAATCAACTAAGCTATAACACTACAAGCATCATTCATATAGTAAAAGTTCTGATTTGATTTCATCAAAATTGAAAACTTCTATTAAGGGAATGAACAGACAAGCCACAAAATGAGAGAAAATACTTGCAAATAATATCTGATCAGAGATTTGTATTCAGAACATATAATGAACTCTCAAACAATGAAACAATAACCACAATAAAAATGGCCAAAAGTTTTGAATCAGCACTTACCAAAAAGATATCCAGCTAGTAAATAAATGTATAAAAAGATGTTCAAGTCATTAGGTATTAGGGAAATGTGAATTAAACCCACGAGATGCCACTGTGTATAAATTAGAAAGAATAATATTTAACATAATGATTTGACAAAATGTTGGCTAAAGAAAGAAACAACAGAAAATGAAATTCAACAACTGGTGATGGTAATGTAAAATGTTAACAATTCATTTAAAATCACTTTGACAATTTCTCAAAATGTCAAATACCTTCTTTATGTTTTAGCTGTTTCATCATTACGTATTTAGCCAAGAGAAATGAAAATATGTTCTCATACAAAGAATTGTTTACAAGTGTTAATGTTAGACTTATTTATAATAAGAAAAAACTTGAAATAACCTATTTCCTTCATTTGGTGAATACATAAAGATATTGTGATATTTCCATACACAGAGTACTACTCAACACTAAAAATGAACAGACTATTTTTTCATGCTATGTTTTACGTGATTTCAAAATATTTATGCTCATGAAAGAATACTACATTTTTATATATTATGATTCTATTTACATAAAATTGTAGAAAATCTAAACTAATCCCTAGTTACAAGAACATGAGCAGTAATTACCTAGGTTTGGGGCAGTGGAAGGGGTAGAGATAGGAAGGCTAGCAGCAAGGAATTGCCAAGAGGCATGAGGAAACTTTTAATGTCTTGAATATGTTCATTAAGTTAATTGTGTTGGTGGTTTTGTTATTTACATATATGTTAAATTTTATTTCCACACTTTAAATGTATGTAATTTTATATCAATTATAATTCAATTAAAATAAAAGAATGAACAAGAATAGGAAAGAACAATTATATATATCTTTTTGAGAAATGTTCCTGCAATGAAGAGCAAGTAAATGATTCATAGTTACCGGGGAAATGGTGGGAAAATGAGGAATTGGTTAAGACAAGATAATTTTTACTTTTTAAACTAAAGTTGACAGAGTAGGAGCATCACCATCTTGGACAAGCACCACCGTTTTAAAGTTCCCCTTGATTAAAAACCACCTAAATCCAATCCAAAAGATATCAGCCTAATGGCTAATGTTGGTATGACCATAAACCACAAATGACATCTTCTACTAGAAACATTCCAACCCTAAGATAACAACCCTTTCCGACCAGAGACATGCCAGCCCCTAGATAACTTTCCCTCCTGCTGGAGGATGTCAGTCCCAAGATAACCTCCCCTCCAGCCAGAAACGTTTCAACTCCACAATTAACTTTTCCTGCACACAGAAATAGTCCAAGCCTGTGATAAGCTCTCTCACCCTAAAACCCTTAAATACTCTTAGTCTGTAATAGAGAGTTCTCCCGGCTGAAATTAGCCAGAAGCCCCTCTCAGGTTTATTCTTCAAAATAAACCTGTCTTTGACTGTTGAGCAGCTATCTGTATTTCTTTCTTCTTTCTTTGACTCATACAGAAATGACTTCTACTTGGAGTGTGGAGTGTGGGAAAAAAGTGAAAATGTAGGCAAGAGATCAGTGGAACTTTACTGGAATAATATTCTTGATAGGGTAAGATGTGGATTCTGGAGCACAGATAACTAATTTAAGTCAGTAAGACAATATATGTGATTAGTTTGACAGATCATAGAAAATTTCTTCTGATTACTTACAGAATTCAAAAGCAAGATTATTGGAAAATAATAAGTATCAGGAAGAATTTTCTGGGGATTGAGAATTAAAAAATATGAAAAGCAAGTGTTGATGAATGGGAAAGTCAATCGTTTATAGAGACAATATGATTTCATGGCAGGGTTTTGGGCTCACTTGATGTTTGTTATGTTTATTTTTAAGAGATACGAATTGTTAAAGTTTGATATTTTTTTCTCCAGCTACATTTTGCTGCATTGATGAAGTTTCAGCGTAGGGAAAATTTTGGATTTTACAATTGTGATTTTTCCATGTGATAATACAGGGTGAGAGAGGGACAAATGAAGGCTAAGAGGAGCAGTGATATCCAAAAGTAAATAATTGATTATAGAATATAAGCTGTGCAATCCAGAGAGCAAGAATATTAAAGTGGTATACAACTGTGAAAAAAATGTTGTTCAGCCCAAATGGAATGAAGGTTCTAAAGTAGTTGAATTATTAGAGATACAATAGAGCAGGGGGTTGGAAATGTAGGTTGTTGAATACATAGAGGTGAGGTTATGAAGGTATTATAACTATTTTTGTGTCTCAAATAAATTATTTCACATATTTGAGTACTTCTTCAATAAGTCCTCAGTTTGTCCTTACTCCCAGGCCCTTCTAGTTCTTCTGCAAGTGACAAGTTAATCCACTTCAAATAGTGTTTTTAAATAACAAATATAGTTAAAACATTTCTTAAGTGTTTTCTTTATTTTTTCCAAAACTTACACCTAAATCACTTCCAAAGACATGATCGTGGAAAATTTGCCAGTTTGCTTATTTCCTAACTCAGTCATAATAATGTTGATTTTTGTTTTGAACTAATAGATATAAATTTATTCAAGGACTGTATTTCCTAATGTCTTTGCATAAATTTATATCTATTAGTTCAAAACAAAAATCAACATGCTTAACTTTTAAGAGTAATTCCTGACCACTGCATTGTTTCTTATTTTATTGGCTTTTAAATCAGGATTTTGTTGGATCATATTTTTATACGATATTTGGTAAATACTCATCAAATGATGTAAATGAGCATGCTCTTTTTTCCTCTTAAACTATATTATTAATTCAAGTGTATCTTTGGTGCCTGAAATAATCTAATTCTATTTAAGCAATGTAGAGAAGTTTTACATACTTGCTTGATAAGTGGTAGCATAATTCTAGAAAAATTCTAGAATTATGCTACCACTTATCAAGCAAGTATGTAAAACTTCTCTACATTGGCAAAGTATTGATGTCTAACTTGATAAGAATTTTTCTCTCTTTTGAGTACATCCATGCTTCATTGTGATTTTGATTATGATTAATCATAAGATGTATTATGAGGATGTCAACTTGTCAACTGACTGAAGAGCTAAGCACAACAATTTCCCTTTTTAAATGTGGTGTGGAGAATTATTCATTAATAATAGGAATGAGAAGTGAGAAGAGCTCTCTCTCCCACTAAAGTTGCTCTTTTTTGGGAATATACAAATTCTTTTCATCTTTTATATTTTGTGCTATATTCCAACAGTCACTATTGGAAACAATAATACTTTTATGTAAGAGCAGACTGACACTATTTTTTTACATGGAGAAGCTTTGACATTTCTTGTTATTATCATTGCTTCAATATTTATTTGTGTGTAACTTGGAAATAATTAGTGGTATGCATTTATACATTGTATTAGTCAGGGTTCTCTAGAGGGACAGAACTAATAGGATATATGTATATATGAAAGAGAGTTTATTAAGGAGAATTGACTCACATGGTCACAAGGTAATCAAAAGGCCGTCTGTAAGTTGAGAAGCCAGGAAGCCAATAGTGCATCAGTCGGAGTCCCAAATAATCAAAAGTAGAGAAGCCAACAGTACAGCTTTCAGTCTGTGGCCAAAGGCCCAAGAGCCCCTGGCAAAACCACTAGAGTTAGGCCAAGAGACCAAAAGCTGAAGAACTTGGAGTCTCACATTTCTAGGCAGGAAGCATCCAGCACAGGAGTAAAATGAAGGCTGAAAAACTCAGCAAGTTCACTAATTCCACCTCCTGCCTGATTTTCCTAGCCTCATTGGCAGCTCACCTTGATTAAGGGTGAGTCTGCTTCTGGCAGCACGCTGACTCAAATGTTAATCTCCCCTACCAACACCCTAGAAGATACACCCAGAAACAATATTTTGCATGCTTCAATCCAATAAAGTTGACACATAATATTAACCATCACACATTTTTACGACTTATTCTGAGGCTAATTTTTTTCTGTTGTTTGAGTTTTAGAGTGACTCATGATTCTAATTTTCTTACACTTTTATGCTTATTTACTCCTCTGGACTGTCATTTTATCCATATATATATATATATCTTTTCTATTTTTTTCCTTTAATTTTAGGAGCCATCTCTACTCTCATTCAAGGCTCATGCCCTTAAGACATTGTCATTAACCTCAGGTATGAAACTCTGTCAAAAATGCTTTCTAGAGTGGAAACAACTTTGTCATTCCATTAGAAAATGTGCAACTGTGTTCTGAAGCTTTTATTTTAATCTTTATAGTTTATGTTTGGGGAGGCAGTGAATGCTTTTTTATTATAAAATTATAGATTTTCTCTCTAAGGAACTCAACTTTGGCTGCTTCACATGTACTTAGGTTGATAGATTTCTACACCAGACAGATTGCATTTATCACTATACAATAAGAAGATTATCAAAGCTTCAATTGGTGAGGGTTTTTCAGAAGTTTTTAGGCATAGACATTGTACAATTCTATCTCATCTTACTATTATATTTCTCTATTATGACCATATTATTTTTATTTACTAGTAGGAACTATAATGTTGTCATTTTATCCTCATAAATTGAGTTGTTAAAAAGGTTTAGTTAGTTCTTCATAGCAAGTCAAATATTTTCTTATCAAAATATAGAGTTGCTCCTATTCTGTGTTTATTCTAAATTATGAGAATAATTTAAAATATTGCTTCAAAGATAAGAAATTAAAAATACTTGAATTCTATGTAAACAAAATTGGCAGGATGAGATATAAAATGAAATGAAAATTCAGTGAATTGGCATGAATTAAGAAACTGGAAGTATGAACATAAAAATATGTGTGTCATGTTGAGAAACATATATAATGTTAAGTAAAACCTCTTTTCTTCAAAAAGTCTAAGTATTTAAGAATTTATTGGTGGGCCTTTCAGCTAATAAACTCTCTGTATTTATTTAATTTAAGTGAAAGGAACTTTAAGCAATCAACACTAAAATGTGTTTCCTGAATTAAACAAAATACTAGCTAATGGAAACTAATAGCATTTATTGAACATTTATAGCAAGCTTTTAGCCCTCACAGCCATCCAAGAATATTCGGAAATCCTCAAGGTAAGATGAAATCTGAGGTTGACTAACCCAAAAGTCATCTGCTTATTCTAGTGTGCTAGATTTCTGTAAAGTACTGTTTTAGCAGTCTGCATCAAAATCCTCTGGGAATTTGTGTTAAAAATCCACAATCCTCAACACAATCATCTGAATCACAATCTCTGTATATGGCACAAGTGTTAATAAGCTTCATGGGTAGTTATTATATACACAAAGTTTAAATGTCACTGTAGCATACCACACTTCTGCAATATTACCTGATTTTATGCCCAAAAGTAAGAGTTCTCAATTCTTGATTGGTGCCAAAGATCTTAAAAAATTAAATTGTTAACATGATCTATTTTTAAGCTGAGTATCCTGGTCCTGCCAAAATCAATGGAAGAACTGGAAAACTGAACAGAGAAACATAGAGTCTCCCTAGAGAAGCTCAGAGAGTGCATCATAAAAAATATATCAACCTGTTCAAGGTAGACTGTTCTAGTGTACTGATAAACAAGATTCTCTTGTCAGGCATCATATTCAGTTACTAAAGTAGTTTCAGTGGAATCATCCATAAATCAATGATGCTATCTATTGGAAAGAAAACACAATAAACAAGTGCTACCAATCTATCTAGTCATTAAGTCCATGTTTAATGACAATACTGTCTGTCAATCTTGTGTGAGTCTAGCTAAAGTCCAGTGCCATAAACATGTCCTAAGAGCACAGAAAAAATCATTGTAAACTAAATGTGAATTTGGGAAAAGCAAGAGGAATAAAACAGTGAGGTCACTTTACCCTTCTTGAACATAAATAGTATGTTGTTATCCAGATGTTAAAACAATAAGCAAAACCCGAGAAGATGAGAGAATGATATGGTACTTACAGTCTCTTTATTTGTATACAGAGACAACAAAGTTTTAGAATAAAAATTTTCAAAAGCATAATATAAGCAAGGTAGTAGGGTTTTTCTTAACAGATAATATTAAATTGCATGTTTATTATATAATTTATTCAATATATCTGAAAGCATTTAAATAATAAAAATTTTTCTGAATGTGGAAGCTTTTTCACAAGAAGATAGTCACTTGTTTCAGCAGATGCAAAAAGAATTATTAAATAAAGACCAAAGGAGATTTACACAAGACAATGTAAAATTTTAGATTTTTCCATATATTTACAGAAACTTATGGTATAATAATACAAGCCTAGATGATTGAAAGATCATGTCATTATTTTTCAATGCTTAAAAATTATTTTCTTTATTATCTGTTACATTGTAAAGGCTAGGTTAAGTGATGAAAATAGTTTGATCTCAGATTAGATGACACAAACAAAATGCTGATGTTTTATATATGCATATCCAGATTGAGGAAACAATAATGCAAGTAATATCATATCTTATTTATAGCTGTAAACTCAGTCATCATCACTAGCTGGTTTTTAATCACAGTTATCTGTGTTGTGTGGGTACCACAGAATCCAAGAATGAAAAATGCAATAATAATATTTTTATTAGAATAGAAAAATACCCTTCATCTTAGTCTACTTTCATCCAATTATATGTGTATGAATATTTCTTTAATGATTGACTGTGGCTATTATGTCTAGACTATACAGTTTAAATAATCAGAATTAGGTTAGTAGAATTATTAAACTATATATAATTTTTCACATCCTAATTATAGACACCTAACTCTCTTAATTGATATACATAAAGTCATGACTGTCGTGATTTACTCAATTCTGTTCTGCTATAACTTTGTACTATTTCTACTGCAAAATTATACCCCAAATCAACTAACTGGGTCCTTGTGGTCAAACTTCTACTTACACAATATTTATGATAAGACTGTGTCTAGGCCAGGCGCGGTGGCTCACACCTGTAATCCCAGTACTTTGGGAGGCCGAGGCGGGCGGATCAGACGGTCAGGAGATCGAGACCACCCTGGCCAACATGGTGAAACCCCGTCTCTACTAAAAATACAAAAATTAGCTGGGCATGGTGGCGTGCGCCTGTAATCCCAGCTACTCAGGAGGCTGAGGAAGGAGAATTGCTTGAACCTAGGAGGCGGAGGTTGCAGTGAGCTGAGATCGTGCCACTGCACTCCAGTCTGGCGCCTGGTGACGGAGTGAGACTCTGTCTCAAAAAAAAAAAAAAAAAAAAAAAAAAAGACTGTGTCTAGATGTCTACTGGGGTGCTCCATTTCAAATTTTAGCCAATATAATTTTTTCTCCTTCTGTCTCTAAAATGAAGATTGAACCAACATTTTTGCCGTTAGAGTAAAGCTTACTGATGATTTTCTATACTGAGTACTGCTCATCCACCTGAAACTTCTCCTCTTGCCTTTGACTCACACTTTCAGTAATAGGCTGCTCTGCTTTAGGGAACTGTTGATATGGTTTGGCTCTGTGTCCTCACCCAAATCTCATGTTGAATTGCAACCCCCACGTGTTTTTGAAGGAGGGACCTGGTGGAAGGTGGTTGACTCATGCCAGCAGACTCCCCCCTTGCTGTTATTGTGATTAAGTTCTCATAAAATCTGTTTGCTTAAAAGCATGTAGCATTATCCCCTTCACTCGCTCTTCCTTCTGCTCCAGTCATGTAGGACATATGGGCCTCCCCCTTGCTTTTGCCATGATTTTAAGTTTCCTGAGGCCTCCCCAAGCCATGGTTCCTGTACAGCCTGCAGAACCTTGAGCCAATTAAACCTGTTTTTAAGATAAATTACCTTCGCCCACTTTTGAATGGACTTGTTTGTTTTTTCTTGTAAATCTGTTTCAGTTCTTTGTTGGGAAGGGATAGCATGGGGAGAAATACCAGATATAGGTGATGGGGAGGAAGGCAGCAAATCACACTGCCATGTGTGTACCTATGTAACAATCTTGCATGTTCTTCACATGTACCCCCAAACCTAAAATGCAATAAAAAGTATACATATTAAAAAAATAATAATAATAAAAAATAAATTACCCAGACTCAGGTAATTTTTTATAGCAGTGTGAGAATAGAACAACACAACTGTCTTCTACCTAACCCTCAATAATTGCTGGTATTGATTTTTTCCTCTATGAAGTATGTTTTGAATTTTAACATACTATTTGTTTAATATTCATGATAGGAAAAGTCCTGTATTATTAATAGACTGAAACTCAAAATAATCATTGCTATTAGAAGCCACAACTCATAGTAGGAAATATTGATTCCCACTTTGTGGCAGCATTATGGTTCCAGAGGCAATTATTCTGAGACAGAAAAAGGTTTGGTTAAATTTATTGATTTAAAATAAAAATCTTTATATAAAGCCAAAATTTCATTCTCGAAATCGTTAACCAATCCTTACAATAGTGACTGCATCCTTTTATCATCAATATTCATTCAGTCATGGGATAATATACATTTGTTTCTGTTGACCACGCACACAAAGCAGAATAGTTTATTTCTTCTTTTCCATTTTCTTTTCCTAAATTTGGTGATAATTGACAAATACACACATGGTAATAGCACTTAAAATCTTCCTAAACAGTCATAGGTGAAAAATCTTGGATATCATTTTTCAAATAAAACATCTTTCTTTTTAACTGCATTGTTTTAAGGCCTTTTCATCAGCGCTTGTAGCAGAATACTTGACTGCAATTTCGTGTATATGAACAGAGTCCTCATTTATTCAGACTCCATTTTGACCTGCACATTTGTTGGAAACACCCTTGATATGGACCTATCAAACTAATTAGTTTAATAAATCTACACAAAAAGGAAAAAAAACAACCGCTAAGTATAAACACAAAATAAAAACTTCAGAATCAGCTAGTATAGGGCACAACAGCTGTAACTAGATTACTTTAGGCCTGTAACTAATTGTGCTTTTCACGTTAGTAAAATCAGGATAATAACAATCAGAGTTGTTATGTGGATTAAAGATAATAATGAAAAATTATTTTAAAGTGAGTTAGTAAACTTTCTGGACATTTGGTGAGCTGTTCAAGGTCATATCCTTGTGATTAGCTTCAAAATTGTGAACATGACTTTTTCTCAAGCACTAATATATATTTAAATATTATTTTGTAAGAATTTATTTGGTCAAGAATTAATGTTTGCCAATATCAGCTTGTTTGTTTTCACCTACCAATGCTTTAATCTGATCCCTTCCTTATTAACCAAATTCTTCACTGTGGCCTGATCTGATACTTAAAGGTTTAGTTCAGACTTAAGCCTAACTCATGCTACTTGGTTACTTTTCTCTATATATATCTCAAGATTTCCAAATTCTTTACTCATCCTATTATCAGGTACATTTATCTAATTGTTATTACTTTTAAATCCAGTATGCTCATATATACTTTTTATGTTAAAATAAATTTCATGTTCTACATTCAAGAAACATATATATATGTATAACATATGTATCTCATATATCTATATATCTATATCTGTATTTCAATTACCATATTAGTCAGGATGCCTATTTGAAAGATACTGAAGGGAATTTTGAAATAAACAGGACAGAAATATATTAAAAGGGAATATAGATAACCTTCCAGGTTCTGCTCAGGATGTACTGTGTTGAAAGAGTGTCAATCTCAATCTGAAACAAGCAAATAAACCAACAAAAATTCAGGCCATTAGAAAATGCACATTTTTAAAAAATTCTGTAGATTTTATGATCACAAGCTAACCAACTGATCTATAAAATAAAGAGACGCAGGGAGACATAAGTACGGGCTCACCAAGACAGGATGCAACCAACCTCTAGTAAGAAGGACTCAGAAAAGTTTGAGTAGAGTGATTAGTGAATTGGTGATGGCAGTTAAATGTGCAATGGTGAAAGACAATGAAGCCTCTGGGAGACACAGATATAGGAGGAATTCACAACCTCTTCTAGAATTTTTCTTCATGTACCTCGTTAGGAGTTTATAGAAAATATTAGAGAAGTTCTGAGAAAAAGTCCTTCGTGACATGGAGTTGAGGAAGGGGAAACATCAATCTTTTGCAGTAAGAACATGAAGCAATACTGTTAAAGATACACTCTGGCCATAAGGAATGAAACTAGAAATCAATAACAAAAAGATACCTAGAAGTGCCCTGAACATTTAAAAATTAAACAGTTCACCTCTAAAATATTTTTGGGTCAAAAGGTAACCCTTGAAATAAATCAATAATCATATCAAATAGACCAAAAACAAAACTCAACATATTAACATTTGTGGGATGGAAACAAAGTAGTGGTTAGACAGAAATGGACAGAATTATAAATCAGAAACACTAGATTCAAGTTGGTATATTTGTTTCTCAAGGCAGTAAGGTTTTGCTATTTTATATTATTTTATTTATTATTTATTTAGTCAGTTAATTTTTAAGACAGAGTCTCACTCTGTTGCCCAGGCTGGAGTGCAGTGGCATGATCTCGGCTCACTGCAAACTCTGCCTTCCAGGTTCAAGAGATTCTCCTGCCTCAGCCTCCAGAGTAGCTGAGATTACAGGCATGCACCAGCACACTGGGCTAATTTTTGTATTTTTAGTAGAGATGGAGTTTCACCATGTCGTTCAGGCTGGTCTTGAACTCCTAATCTGCTCTCCTTGGCAGTGATTGGTTTCCCAAGGTGCTAGAATTACAGGCGTGATCCACTGTACCAGGTCAGGTTTAGCTATTTTAAAATTACTTTACATGTATAACAAATAAGTAAATATAAATAGTGAAATATAAATAGTGAAAATTAGGTTATTCACTCAGAAAATTAAGTTACAAATAAGCAAACAAAGAATGCTAGAACAAAGTCTGTACTACTGGATTGAAAAAGGTATCAGTGTGTACTCATCCTTTACACATATATGTATCAATATGTGCTATGTATATATGCATGCAAATGTATAAATGCTGTGTATAATCGCTTCATTATATATCCTCATGTATCTATACACTAATATATCTGCATATATATATATATATATATATACACACACACACACACACACACACACATACACACATATATATTTAAGAGAAATTGGAATTAGTGAACTTTTGGTAGAAATTAGTATATTTAGCACCCAGACCTTGGTTTATAAATATCATTTTTTCAATAAAAGGAAGAACTTCTTGTGAAACTGGCTAATTTTAGGCTTGAGACAACAAAGATACCTGAGGTACCTAAAGCATCTTACAATGCCAGAAAGTAAGGAAGTGCTCAATGAAAAAGCATAGTGGCACATAAAAGGATAAGGGTGCCGGCTAGAAAGACCTTCCAATGATCTAAGCTATAATAATTTGCGTAATAAAATAAATAATAATTTCAGATTATAATTCAGAAAGTTAAATAAATATGCATGATTCTGCATTGCTATAAGTAAATGATTAAACATATAAATAAATGGGGAATAAATGACAACTCTGAAAAATTCCAATTAACAAATGTAGAAGAAATGAAGGAGTGAAAATCACCATTAGTACATTGCAGTAAGAATGGCTGCAGGCAAGATTCACAAATGAAATAAACCTAAATAACATATGTGAATAAATATTTGACGGGAAAAAGACTATTTGCAGAGGACTAAACATTTATTAATTGCAAATAGTAAATTGTAGTTTTATTTTGAAAGAAACTAACGAACATTACCCTAACCACGTGATAAAGAATTATATCACCAATTTCAGTCAGGTTAATGTTATAGATCCTCTGATATAGAGTAATAAAAAGAACACTTCACTTCTATTGTATTCTTCTAAAATAACCAATTATCTCAGTCTAATTATAAGAAAATCTCAGAATACAAAGCAAACTGAGGGAAATTCTCCAAAACACATGGCCAGTACACAACAACATTGTCAAGGTCTTGAAAGACAAAAAATTTTCCACAGATTAAAAAAGTGTAAAGAGACTTAACAAAGTAAATGTATGGAAAAACTGGGGTAATCTGATTAAAGTCTGTAATTTAATAGTTTTATAACAATGCTGATTTCTTAATCTTGATCATTTTTCTATGGTTATGTAAGATGTTAATATCAGGAGAAACCAGGAGAAACATATGAGAAAAATCTTTGTTCTTTCTTTGTAAGTCTTCTGTAAGTCTAAAATTATTTTAAAATAGAAAGTTAAAATACATATATGCTGGACACAGAGAAGGAAGGAGCAATTGCCCCAGACCATGTCTAACTGTTGTTTTGATAGCATTAGTCTTAACAGTCTACCATCACTGAAAAGAGACTTCTTCCCCTAGCGTGTACATTCATTAGCACTTAGCCCTTAATTTAAAATATAAAAGGTGTGCTTTGGTACTTTTTGTTGGGAAAAAACTTAAGTTGCATTTTTTTTGCCATAGAAAATAGAAAGCGAAAAGAATTGTGGATTGTATTTTCAGTTTTATTTTCCTTTTTTTTTTTTTTTGTTGCTGTTGTTGTTGTTGCTGTTGTTGTTTTTGGATGGAGTTTTGCTCTTGTTGCCAGGCTGGAGTGTAATGGTAACCTCTGGCTCTCAGGTTCAAGCAATTCTCCTGCCTCAGCCTCCAGAATAGTAGGGATTACAGGTGTGCGCCACCAGGCCCAGCTAATTTTTGTATAATTAGCAGAGAAGGGGTTTTACTATGTTGGCCAAGTTGGTCTCCAACTCCTGACTTCATGATCTGCCCACCTTGGCCTCCCAAAGTGCTGGACTTACAGGCGTGAGCCACCATGCCCAGCCTATTTTCAGTATTTTTCAGGTGGTTTTTCCTCTCCTATAAAACTCATAAAATAGAAAAATGTAAAGGTGGTTTCAATTTTGGGTTACTGATGCAAATGACAAATGTCTGTTGCAAAAATCTATCTGAAACTATCTTACAGAAAACAAACTCTCAAAGCAAACAACTTATAATTTTGTGAGGTCCATGATTTTCCCTTCACTTCCAATATCTTATTAGGGTTTTTCATTCAGTAGGAAATGTGGCAAACACTGATGGGCTCTTAAGAGAATTCCTTGAATATCTCATTGTGATTGTCAAATAAGTTTCTTCAGCTACTAAAGGAAGTATATTACAGTCTTTTTTCTGTCCATTATTCTAGGTGTTTTCTCATGTGGCTAACTCTAGAGCAAGTTCAGTTTAGGAAACTTTTGATAAATCACTTCCCTTTATATGAAAGGGAGAGAACTAAGAGTTCGCTGTAGGTGGTTGCTACAGCATGTAAGAGAATAGAATCAAGACCTCTGACAACAGGAAAAAAAGAAAAAGAAGCAAAAACAGAACAACAACAAAACATATGCATGTAAATAGATTTAGTATCACAAGAATGACAACAGAAACCTTAAAAATTTAAAACAAGGTTTTTATAATAAAAATATTAGACATTACCAAGAACTCTGTTTGTGATTTAAAGTTCAAATGGAGAAAATATCACACACCTCAGAGAAAAACAAAAAGTATAATAGGAAGCAGAAACCAATAACATCATTCAATTTATAAGACATATGGAAAATTGTAGCACATAACAAATAATAAATGTAGGAGAAATGATAACATAAATGAAGAGACCTAAAATGCAAAGTATTATTGATTTTGAAGAAAATTATTTTACAAAGATTATATGTTGGTAATTTAAAAAATAGCAGCCGGTCGCAGTGACTCACACCTGTAATCCCAGCACTTTGGGAGGTCAAGGTGGGCAGATCATGAAGTCAGGAGTTCGAGACTAGCCCCAACTTGGTGAATCCCCCATCTCTACTAAAAATACAAAAATTATCTGGACATGGTGGCACGCGCCTGTAGTCCCAGCTTCTTGGGAGGCTGAGGCAGGAGAATCCCTTGAACCCTGCAGATGGAGGTTGCAGTGAACTGAGATGGCACCACTATACTCCAGCATGGGAGACAGAGTGAGACTCCATCTAAAGAAAAAACAAAAACAAAACAAAAGCTATAACCCTAAGTCAAAGTTTTTCTTAGTTTTTAAATGAAAGGTACTCATTAAATTTGTGGCAATATTAAAAAATAACAGATGTATAGTACTAAAATGCCTAAATTTCAAGAATAAATAAAAATAATCATATATATTTGCACAGGAAAGAGATTACATAAAAATGAAAAAAGATCTCATAAATTTCTTAAGTATTTTAATGGAAGTTACATGACAGTTGAAATAAATTGACATTTGAGACAAAGGTCCTATGCCCTCCAAAACTTTACCAGTAGCATGTGTTTAAAAAGAGAAAAACTTTTCTCTCTTTTTATGGATTTTTCTCTTTCTATAGATTTTTCTATATCTATATATATATATATATATACACATACATATATCTGTCACAAGTTAATAGTTATATACACATATATAAATGGCAGTTGTGGAGATAATATATATACACATACATATGTGTATATATGTATATAAGAGGTTAAAGTATAGTAATAATACTTATTGTGATTAAAACAAAAGAATAATTTTGTTTCAATACCACTTTGGGTCAGAGACATGATAACGAAATATAAATAATGTATTTGTTTTAATTATACATTCTGGGGTTCTATTGATGGTTTTCAGACATTCTCATCAGATATCGGTATGTACTAGAAGCTAGTCTAATTGAATCACAAAAGAATTTAAAATATACACTTTTTGGAGATGAGGATATGTGAGTCCCTCTTTTCATAACTAAAAGGAGAGAAAGCAGGGATTCGGAGACTTATGTGCAATTGCTGAGAATATGATTCTTTAGGCTGTGTAATAAAACAGAAATACTCTACTTAAGCCAGTGAAGTTATAAACATAAAGATAATGATATAACAGTGTTAATATAATTTCTGTCCCCTCTGGCAGCGCTGTTGATTCATGATTGTTTGTAAAATCATAAACAGGTATACTGAACTGGAAAAATCCATTATTTTTACATGTACAAAGTAAAAATGAGGCCTAGAATAAATGTCTTAAAGTCATGTTTGTAAAAAATAAGGCGTAATAAAACCACAGCTTTTTAATGACATCTTTTAGTGGAATTTTTTTCTACTTCTGTATTTTTGTCTACCGTGAAGGGTTTATTGATGTTCTGTTTGAGGTTATAACTCAATTCAACCAAAGAAGGTCAGGGTCTCTGTTCAATTTCTGTACACTAATTAGCTAATGAGCTTCATTTGAATTGTTAGAAGCTCTCTTTATAAGTACAATGTTTGAAGAGACCGGAGGCTAAATTCTCTCATTAGACACCCATCTGTAACTATCACTAATTTCAACGGAAGTTTCTACATAAATAGCCTGGGGTAGAATTTAGATCTAGAAAACAAGATCTGGGAAAAGTCAGTAAATGTTATATTTTTCTAATTCATTACTTTTGTAATTAATTCAACAATATCTACTTACAACGTCTGTTTCAAAATGTTAATTGATTATTACAAAATAGAAATCATCTTACATTTTTTGTTCTTGGATCATTCTCATATGTTTTAGAAATAAACTTTACCTAAAGTGAATTGAAGAGTGAAAAAGAAGATGTTAAATGTACTTAATGGTTTCAAAATTGTGGTAATAAAGTCTTTCTTGTGATACACTGAAAGCAATTTCACACACATTGACTCCGATTCAGGATATGACAAGTGCCTTTCTCTATAAAGTATTAAGCCATATAAGGGATTGAAATCCACTTGTTTAGATCCCTGGGGCACTTCACTGACCTAACTGATAATTAAAGATTGACTAGGTTTTAGATGAAAACCATAACTAATGTTAAAAAATCAGAGAACTGCTGCTACATTTTGCTTCTGTCATATGCACAATTAGCATTTTTCTCTATAATATTTTTAACTGGAATTGTGACATGTATTATTCTTTGATCATTCCATTGTTCATATTTTTTATGTTGTTTTACCTAAGATATATTGAGGGGTACAAGGATAAGAAATTAAGAAAAAGAAAAGTAAACATGGTGAAGCTGTTACATTTCAGTATAGTATGTGCCCTTACACCACAATTTGGATAGTATAATTCAATTATCTTTTCCCTTATATTTCTATTAAGAAACATAAAATAATGGTGGCAGTATTATTACTTTGCTTTAGAAATAGTGACATTAGGTAGGAATATTTGGATGCATTTCCAAATATCGGAGTCAGTCCTTATCTTTTTACAATATATTTTAAGCCAAATTGAAGTGGGAAAAGTTTCCTTATCCCCTTCGCAGGGCTTGTGAAAGGGATGTGCCTGGCTTCCTAGGTACCTTGCTACTCAAACCTCTAGGGGGAGCATGCAGAAGGACAGGTCGTGGGGCTCCCATCCCACAGCAGCCTTTAGGGTTGAGTGCTGACAGCTTCAGAATCCCCAGTGGGCATGTGTTACAGTGGGCTCTTTCAGTTTTGCTGTCTTCAGGCTGCTGGCCTTAATCAGCTCAATTAGACCCTCTCCCTTATCCGAAGGACTGGGGGCTTTCTGTATTCCAGGTTCTTGGCATGGTGTACTAGAAAAAAACAGATCACCTGTCGGCTTGTAGGACAGGTACAAGGTTTTATTGAGTGGAGGTAGCTCTCAGTGAGGTGGATGCGGAGGCCAGAATGGGGATGGAGCAGGAAGGTGGTCTTTCCCTGGAGTCAGGCCGCCCAGCATCAGGACTCTCCTCCAGCTGAATCCCCCTTGGCATCTGCGTTGTTCCGCTGTCAATGGCCTGCCTTCTGTGGGTGTGCTCTTTGGCTGGTGAGTTCCTCTAGACGTCCAGCCGCTTGTGTGTGTATCTGCTTAAGGTCTTCTGTTTAGATGGGCAAAGGATGGGGGGTGTGTCAGGCTAGACGGCAACTTTCTGGGTGTGAAAACAGAAATGCTTGTCCTCACTTAAGTCTGTGGGCACAGGCCAGAGGGTGGAGTCCTTGCCAGGGACCCCTTCCTTCTTTACCCAGCACTTCCCTACCCCACTCCCATATCGAAATGTTCTTTATAGTAGTTAAAATAAAAATATGTTTTTAATTTTAGCATTTCACAGAAATTTTTAAAATATACAGTTATATTTAAAAAATTTGTGTATGTTTTACTTCTTCAAGCTTTCTTGAGGTGTAATTGAAAGATAAATTGACTTCTTAGTTTGATGTAGTCTCTCTCGTTTATTTTTGCTTCTGTTTTCTATGCTTTTGGTATCAAAAAAAGTATGTATATGTGATGCTTTGATATACATATTGTGAAATTAATACTTCAACCAAGCAATTTAGCACATCCATCACCTCACATGGTTGCCATATTTTTTATTTTGTGTGGAAAGAACATTTAAGATCTACTTTATTAGGAAATTTCAAGTGTACAATATAGTTTTGACTTTAGTCCGCATGCTGTACATTATATCCTCAGAACTTATTCATAGTATCACTAAAAGTTTGTACCCTTTGACCAAGATCTCTCCATTTCTTACACCTTCTGACTTCTGGTAAACAGTGTTCTACTCTGTTTTTACGAGATTAACTTTTTTAGATTCCACACATAAGTATTACCGTGTGATATTTGTCATTCTGTCCCACTTCACTTACCATAATGCCCTCAAAATTCATTTGCGTTTTTTAAAATGGCAGGATCTCTTTCTTCCTTAAGTCTGAATAATATTTTATTGAATGTATATGCCACATTTTCTTTATCCATTCATCCCTCATCAGGTACCTACCTTGTTTTCATGTCCTGGCTGTTTTGAATAGTGCTGCAGTGGGAATGCAACTACCTCTTGACATACTCATATCATTTTCTTTGGATATGTACCTAGAATTAGGATTGTTGGATCATGTAGTAGTTCCATTTTTTGTTTTTTTGAGGAACTTTCATGCTGTTTTCCATAATGGCTGTACCAGGTTACATTCCCACCAACAGTGTGAGGGACAGTGTTAAGGAAAACAAACTTCTCTTCCTGGGTCTACAAGGGGCATGGTTTCAAAGGCGAGAGTTTCCCAGAGCCACGCCTCCATCCTTGCTGCCAACTGGGAACTTAAAGTTCTTTGTCTAGGTTTCCCACGGAGGGCTATGAAGAGGAATCCAGGTGGGCTGCTTTGTCCAAAAATCCCGGCAGAAGGCTCTGGGAGGAGGGGGCTCTATTGTGGACCAAGCAGCCAATTCCGTATCAGAGTCAAAGATCAATCACTCGAGAGGAAGTCTGAAAGAACTCCTCTCATTGGATGAGAAAAATGAATGAGGGAATCACTTCATGGTTAAACTCCTCTGCTCCTTATTTATGAGGATATCTCTTCCAGATTGCCCTCCAACAGGGTGGGAGCTCTCTATCTTTCTCTCTCTCTGCCTAATAAATCGCTCTCTGCAAAAGTCTTCGGATCCACAATGTTTATTCGAACAGTAAGCTCACTGCACCTCCCAGGCCCCTTTTCCCATTCTTCTGGGTAAGACAGGCCAAGGATCTCAGATTGGGGAACTGAGAGTGTCTTCGGGATACCCGTCCTCTCTTCCCTGGCTACAAGTGCGTAAATCTTCCCTTTATTTCATATTCTTGGCAAAAGTTGTTGTCTATTGTCTTTTTTGATAATGCCCAATCTAATAGGTATGAGATTATATCTCATTATGCTTTTGATTTGCTCTTCCCTGATGATTAGTGATGGTCAGCACCTTTCCGTGTACCTGCTGCCCAATTTAATGCTTTCTTTACAAAAAAATGTCCATTCAGATCCTTTGCCTTTAAAAAAAGTCTTATTATCATTATTATTGCTATTGAGTTGTATGTGTTCCTAATGTATTTTGGATATTTATCACTTATAAGATAGATGGTTTGCAAATATTGTCTCCCACCCCGTACATTGTCTTTTCATTTGGTTGTTTGTTTCTTTGGCTATACAGCTTTTTTTTTCCCCTCTCTCTTTCTTGAATTGACACACAGTAATTGCACATATTTATGAGATATAATGTAATGTTTCACTTCTTAATTTGATGTAGTCTCTCTTGTTTATTTTTGCCTCTGTTGTCTATGCATTTGGTATCAATTTTTTAAAAATATTGTTAAGAACAATGTTCAGGAGAATTTTCCCTACATTTTCTTCTTGTAGTTTTAAAGTTTCAGGACTAACCTTTAAGTTTTTAATTCATTTCAACTAATTTTTTGAGTGGTTTAAGATGGGGTTGAAATTTCATCTTTTGCATGTGAACATGCAGTTTTTCTCAGCACTATTTATTAAATATTTGTATTACTTGTGTCACATATTATTTGATCACATGTATTTGTGTTTATTTATGGGCTCTTGATTGAGCTCCGTTGGTCCTATGTGTATAACTTTTTGCTAGTGCTTTAGTATTTTCATTGTTATACTTTCATAAAAGGATTCATGCTACCCTTCTAACGGAGTTTTCATGGGTTTTGTGGTATGAGTAAGCCTCACCCCTGAATTCTGGGATTTTCACGAAGGCATTCTTCTCTGTGGAAAGTTGCTAGTTGGTTTTTCTGTGAGGGATGCTAATGCCAGAGACCTTCTATTCTACCATCTTGCTTAAGTGATCCTTGTGGAAGCTTTTCATTCATGATTCTTTGAGCTTTAATGTAACCTAAAAAAGCAAGAGAATAGAAAGATATTTCTTCGCAATGGTATCATGTTTGAGTTCATATTCACAGCTTTGTTAATTTGATAGGCATAATAACATTGCAAGGAAATCAAGTACAAACATGAAATATATCAGAGTTACTGATTACAGTACCATAATGCTCAACTCCATTGTTCCTTATTGTGATTCTGATTGTTCCCTCCTATGACAAGCATTATGAGACGAAAAAATGCACAAAATTAATTTATTCTGAAGACAAAGATGATAATGAGGTTAGATGAGAGCATACAATTAATGTTTCTAACTTTGTGATTGTGTAGGTTGTGCAGTTTCTATAATTGATGACTTTATAAAATAAGATATTTTAACAGTATTTTTTTATTGCAATATACTTCAACAACAGAGAATTTAGATGAGATAAAGAATTGGTGTCTCTGATGTAGCATATTTCAGGTACAATTCTTACATTTTTTCTACAGAATTAAGACACTCTCTGTGCAATGCAATAAGATGTTTGTGTATGTATAATATCCAGTATATAAATTTTACTTTAATATTGGCTGTTGAGTATATTTGGACTCAAAAAATGTTTGTATACATCAAAATGTTTATTTCAATGAGGAAAGATATTTTTAGACATTTCTATTTGCATAAAACCCAAATTATATTAAAACATATATGCAAATAACTAAGAATATTAATAGATAACAATTTTAAGGCACTAAACATTGTTCTAAACGCTCATTTAATTCTGAAACACAGTTTATGTGATGAGTTGTTTTTCTTTACTTAGTTACAAAGAGGTAGTGAACCAGGCCCCACAGCTATCATGTGACAGAGCCGGTATTCATAACTATAATTTATAGTCCCAGAGCCCATTGGAATAATCAGTCTCCTATACTGCTAGGCAACATGTTCTCATATTTAAGGTATTTTAGCATACACTTTATCATTCGTTAAGCTGTATAATGACCACACTGCCAGGTTTCTAAATTATCTATTTCTATTTTATTTATAGTTTAAAGTAAGCTATCATGACCATAGCGTGAAATATTTGTTACTACCTTTCATCAAAGAAAGGATGTCACAAATGTTTAGATTTTCCTCTAATTCCTTCCATTTGCCTTAGAAATGCTCTTAAGAATTAATTAATATTTCCCTACCTTTCAAGCCTAGTTGACAAAATGCAATTCTAAGCCATTGTACATTCTGTAACATATTGCTAATAATTTCTTTATTCCACCAGCATGAGTGTATTCTTTATATAATGACTCATAGCAGTTGTCACTGCTAATACTTGAGCAAGGTGTGTAGTTGGAAACAAAAATTAAAAAGTTAGAAAAAACAAACAAACAAAAAGTTTGTTATAAAGTTTATTTTAAAAGCAATGCAATAAGTCATTTTGAGATTTTTTGGAATAGAATGCTGAAAGTGTTCTCTAACCACACAGATCACATCACTGTTTTAATAAAAATAGATTATTTCCATATAATTTTTACAAATTTCTGAGCTGCATTGTCTTTCCAACTAGATGTGTGTATAAATATTTATATGCAATTTATTTAATATTTAATAAATATTTTTAGATCTACATATATTTTATGTAATATATATACACAAATGTTGCCTACCAAAGTCTAAGTTTACAGATTTAGATTTTATATGATTAAAGTTGGAAAGTATATTTAAATGTAACTTTGATTAAGATGTATATACATCTCCTTTAAACTATTTTTGCTTCTAAATGGAAAGGAAAGATATAACACTAAGCAACTTAGACTTTCTTTTAAACATTTAAAGGGATGTCACTTGTTTCATTGTCTAATGGCAGCAGAGCTTCAAATAAATTAAGCATGATTATAATGGTGATTAAGAGCACAAGATAAGACTACAAACTATGTGAATGGCAATAATGGTAATTTACATATATGCCTCAGTTTCTTCACTTCTATAATGTTTATAATACCTATCTAGTATGTTTGTTGTGACTATACATAAATTATTTATGCAAAGCACTTAAGGCAGAATCTAACATACAAAACTTTAGTGATTAACATTCTGCCTGAGGTTTTGGATTGTCTACTACTGGAGCCTCATTAGTATTATACTTTCACCACATGAGTTGACCCATGCAAATTTGTGCATATTATCTACAATTTGTCATCTCTAGCCCTGGAGGGAGTGAAATTAAATAATACATAGGGCAATAATTTTAAAGTCTAAATCTTCATTTTATGAGAAAAAAAACCACAGAAATTTATTAAAATTAAATATATATATCTTATTTTATTACATAAAAGTATTGGGATGTCACATTTTAATTTCTTTTTTGTGGTATTTGTATATTCTATGTAATTACTGAACAATATTATATGGATATTTCTAGAAATTGCAGAATCAATTACCTATATTTCCAGAATGAACCTATGATTTCCCTTCATTACTTTTGTAGACAGGAACTCTGGGATTCTCTTACCACATTTCACCAAATACATGGACTCTGTCACTTTTGTGGCTATGGTGATCTTCACATTTGTTCAACTTAGGGGACTCATATGCACCCTTAGTGTAATGCATCAGTGATAGAAAAAAATGATACAAATTCTGAAAATTAGTTTTTTAGCCTTCAAATAAAACAGGCTTTGGCATGCCTTAAAGTCAGCTCTTGTTGTAAAATTTTGACATATCAGGGTAATATTTATTGATATTGAATTCTAAGCAAGAATGTACAGTGATTACATCCTATTTAAAATTATTGACATTATTTTAGTTCATGTAGTCATAATCGTTCTTTTAGTGAAACTTTCCATTTTCGTTTTTTTAATTTTTATATTCTGGAATTTTTTTTAAAACTAAGCAAAACTCATTATTCATTCTTTAGGTTAATTTGTTGTATATACTTATGAATAAAATTTTTATCAAGAAATTTAAACAAATCAGTGATAGGCAAATACATCTTTTGTAAAATGTTTTTTATATTTTACACACTTGAAAATATGGAATTGTATTAAACAGTTACTATTTTTGAAGTTTAAAGTCAGATTTAAGACAAGTTAATTCTCTATAGAGAATGATCAGAAAAAATAACATTTGAAAAAAGCAAATATCAGAATCTGGATAAAAGGATTAAGAATAAATCAGGTTGAATGAGTTAGAAAATATGATTTTTCTGAAATACATACTATTTTATAATTAAATCTTCAGCATTTTACTTTTATTGTGTGGTGGAAATAATTCTTTAAAAATAAATATACTCAAGGTAGATCATTAGCTATCTAGTTAAATATATTGACTGTCATTGACAGAAATACTCTGGGGTTTTTAACCTGCCAGTAGGGATGTGATTTACTAGTATTTCACCATTTAAAAAACAAAAAAGAAAACAAAGAAAACCTCACATATTCTATAGTCTAGCTAATAATGTCTGTTTGTCTCAATAAAATATTGATAGTTTCTGTAATTTCATCATAGCTGAAGTATTTTTAATGGAAATACCAAATATGGAAAATATAAACTTTGAATGACTAGTAATCATAGATTCATAGATAACAAATTCATCATTCATCTATCATTTATTTATCAAAATGCATCATGGTATCACCATGAACTTTAGTAATTTGGTCAGTGCCTAAAAATACCAAAATAAACCAAACATATCCCTATATATATATATATATATATAAAATGATTAAATAAGTCAGAGTTCTACAAATAATTACAACAAAATAGTAAAAGCTAGAACTTGAATATTGCAAGAGTCCTGGAAGCTCTGTTTAATGAATAATATGAATGCCATAATATATAAATGGATTTTTATTAATTTATTAAATATCTTCCTGTCTTCTTCTGTAGCTCTAGATATAGACATAGATATATAGGTATTGAGTGATAAAGTCATATAAAATATGGCAGGTTTTAAAAATATTACGTTTTTAAACATCTTTTCATGTTTTTCTTATTTGATGATGTCCACATTCTTCATCTAGTTAGCTCTCATTTATGTAAATCGAAATAGACTTATTTTCTTCTTTTGTTGAGCTAACAGATTGCAGCAAAAAAAAAAAAAAAAAAGGAAATGAGCATAAATACTGATCAACAATAAATGTGTTGCTGGTGAAATTCTCAGAAACAGATACTATATTGGATTTTTTATCAACCTGTTGAAAAGAGGGAAGTAAGTAGGAATGGGTAGCAGAAGAAGCAGAAATAGAAACACATCTAAAAAGACATCTAGATTTACTCTGAGATTATCAAGGAGAGAGATAGCCAAGAAGAGCCCTTCCATAATCAGAACCAACACTGGGGTCTGGAAAGACTACCTGTGTACTTACTCAAGAGCAATCCGAGCAGGTTATAGACATACTTTAAAACAGTTCCTTAGCTGCACACAGATCCATCAACAAAGGGTAGAAGACCTACTGGGACTAGGGGTTCAAGCACCATATGACCAAATGATGAACAATAGGATATTCTGACCCAGGGGCAACTCCTAGAAAGCTTAACTTAAAAATCACACACATCCCTGAAGCCTGGAAGCCTGTGTAAATGACCAAGGTTGAAACCTCTCCTGGGGAATATCAGAGAGGACAAATTCAATCTACTAGTCTTGTGATTATTAATTTTAGGAATCTATTTGACTGGATTAAGGGATACCTAAATAACATTATTTCTAGATGTGTCTATAAGGGTGTTTTCAGAGGAGACTGGCATAGGAGAGTCTGAGTCAGTGGACTGAGTGAGGAAAATCTACCATCAATGGGGCTAGGGGAGAACTATTTAATTGGCAGGAATAAAACAAAAAGGCAGAGAGAAGGTTAATTGGCACTCTCTTGGAACAGAGAGCCATGCTACAGGCTTCCCTTGTCTTCTGTCTTGCTGACAGATGTTGGGATTTCACAACCTACATAATTGTATGGGTCAATTCTCCTAATAAATCCCCTCTTATCTATGTATCTATCAATCCATCCACATATTTGTCCTGTTGATTTTGTGCCTCGGAAGAGCCTAGAAAAATAAAATTTCCTTGTTAAAAACAGGAAAAAAAAAAAAAAAAACTTCCTGAACTGCATTAGCAGCTTCCAAACTATCACACATGCAATGGTAAAGGGTCAAAATCTAACTTGTAAGGGAGCTAAAACATGACAATCTTTGACTAGTAAGTGGTTTATGCTGTTCCAGGGCTAAAAAATAAAAATATAAAAAATAAATCTAAGAAAGAACAAGGGAGGCTTTATACTGTGGAAGAACTAGACTTTAGAGAGTTCCTTTAGCCAAGTCACTAAACAAATAAAAATGAGCAGGTAGTAAAGAACAGAAACATACAACCCTGGGGAAAGGGGGATAAAGGAAATCATTACTCAGAATTGTGAAATATGTAAAATATTCAGTTTGCAAGAAAAAACATCAGATGTATTTAAAAAAAAAAAGAGTAGGACCTACTCACAAGAAAGATGAAGGCCACAGGCATGCTTATTCTGTGGGGCAGATACTGAATATAGCAGATAAAAACTCCAAAGGCTTAAATCAATAGAAAGTTGCCCCATGTTCAGGGACCAGAATATTTAATGTTTTAAGATAACAATAATCCCCAAATTAATCTGTGCATTTAATGAAATCACTATCAAACTCCTGGATGACTTTTATCTTATTTTGTTTTAGTTTGTACAGAAATGGACAAGTTGATTCTAAATCTCTCACAGAAATACAATTGTTCAGAATAGTCAACACCATGTTTTCAATTCCATACCTTAATACAAAGCTACTTTATTCACGTCACTGTGATACTGGTATATGTAGAGACATATAGACCAATGGAACAGAATCAAGAGGCCAGAAATAAACCTTTACATTTAGGATCCATTGATTTTTGACAAAGATGCCAATAAAACTCAATGGAGAAAAATTGAATTTTCAACAAATGATGGTGACACATGCTAAGAATGAAGTTCAAACTATCTCCCAGAACTAACAAAATTTAATAAAAAAAATAATAATTTAATTTAAAATATATCATAAACCTAGATGTAAGATCTAAGAAACTATAAAACTACTAGAAGAAAACACAAGAATAAACCTTTGTGACCTTGAGTAATGTTTTCTCAGATATGTTACCTAAAGTACAGGTAATAAAATTCCTTTTTAAAAAGGACTTAATCAAAATCAACGATTTTTCACTATAAATGGTACCATCAAGAAGGTGAAAATATAATCAGCAGAAAGAGAAAAAAATTTACAAGTCATGTATCTCATAACATACTTGTTTTTCTTCTTACCTTTTTGGCTAAGATCAAGTGTAGTATTAAGTGTCATAAAGTACTTGTATTCAAAATTTATAAAGTACTATTACAACTTAGTAATAAAAGGTAAATCAATTAAAAATGATAAAGGATTAGAATAAACATTTCCTCAAGGAAGATATACACATAACCAATACATATAGGAAAATATGTTTAATATAATTAGTTATTAGAGAAGTGCAAATCAAAACCCAAATGAGATACTTCTCGCATCTACTAGAATGGCTATAATAATAATAAAAAGACAATAGTAAATGCTGGCATGGACTTCAAGAATTTTGAGCTCCTCTTCAGTGTTAGTTGGAATGTATAATGCAAAGCCACTTTTCAAAACAGTTTGGAAGTTCCCCTAAATGTTAACCATAGAGTTATAACCAAGCAATTTGATGCATTTGTATATATCCAGTAAATGAAAATATATGTCTACCTAATATTGGACATATATTTTAATGTTTATAGTGGCATTATTCACAATAGCCAGAAACGCAGACATCCCAACTGTCCTTAAGCTGATGAATGTATGAACACAATATATTATATACACACAATGGAATATTATTCCACAGTTAAAAAAGGGTGAAATACTGATACATATTACATCATAGCTGAATCTTGAAAACATTATGCTAAGGGAAAGAATTCGGTCAGAAAAGCCTGCACTCTTTATGATGTAATTTATGTGAAATTTCCAGAATTGACAAGTTTATAAAGGCAGAAACCAGATTAATAGTTGCCTAGAGCTGGGATTAAAGAAGAGGTAGAAAGTGACTTCTGTTGGGTTGGGGCCTCTTTTTTAGGTGATGAAATTCTGTAAACTTAGACTGTATTGATGACTGCAAAATTATGTGAGTATTCTAAAAGCATGAAATTATGCACGTTAAAAAATAAACTTGTGCTATAGGAGTTATATTAATAAAGATATTAATATAGAAGGAAAATGGGAATGTACTTTGGATTATCTCAACTCTGCTCTTCTATCCCTTGGCTAGTAAAACAAGCGCAAGAAGTTTTCTTCTCCGTATTTTACGTGGAGGGCCTAAAACATTTCAGTGAGTTTATTCGTGAGGTCTCTCAAATTTTTAAGGATCTATAGCCTACCAAAATATAACTTTCCTTAAGATTCGTGAAGCTGGGATTCTATAAGTTAGATATCAGGGCAGTCTCTCTGGGAAGATGTGGGCATTGGCTCTTCACATGAAATAACTTTTCTTCTTAACAGTGGGTCATCATAACTGAGCAAATGTCAATCATTCTCAAAAATGTTTTGAGAATGGACTTTCTCCATTCTCAAAGGATTTGAATAAAGAAGAAATCTAATATTTGTACTATAATCCTGATGAAAAAGGAAAGCATTTTCTTACTGAACCTCAAATGTAAGGATACTCAATGATAGTATTTGTTTCTAAAATCAGATTGGTAGGTGAGAATCAGATATCACTTAAAATACTTTTATTTAGTTTACTGAACTAAAGATTACCAAATCAAGGCTTAGAGATTGCTTAAGAGGAAAATGAAAGGCCTTTCTCATGTATCCATAATGATTGAATGTTAATAGCAAGAATGATACTTCAAATGATATTGATGGCAAAAGCTGTATCTCCTATATTTTTTGTTATGTGTAATTAATGCTTATTCTGTTGAATTTTTGTTCAACAGAACATGAAATAGTTCAACATCCTGCTTTATCACAGGACGACTGCTTCAGAATGTGAGTTAATTCTGGGAAACATGACTCGGTTCATTGGTAAATATGAAACTTGTTTAAGCAATGTCAGCTTTTAGATAATAGATGAAAGTACCTTATATAATACTTTCCATGAAGCTCTGAGACTGTGTTTTTTGAAGATACACATGCTGGCCTGTTGGTTACGGTAAAGTCTGTAGGCAAACCTCAGAATAAAATAGAAATTATCTGTAGATAATAAAGACTAAAATCTGCGCTTACTATATTACAGTATCTAATAATATTAGAAGACAGGAGAGTAAAGTTCTCTCTTTATTGGTTCATATACAGTACATGACCATTTCATAAGGATTTTTTATTTTTTTTGGGACGGGGTCTCACTCAGTCCCCCAGGCTGGAGTACAGAAGCACAATTATGTCTCACTGCAGCCACTGGAGAGCAGTGGTGCAATCATGGCTCACTGCAGCTTCAACTTCCTGGGCTCAGATGACGTCTCTCACCTCAGCCTCCCAAGTAATTGGGACTACAGGGAGATTGGCCACCATGCCTGGCTATTTTTTGATAATTTTTGTGGAGACAGGGTTTTGCTGTGTTACCCAGGCTCTGTCTCAAACTCCTAGGCTCAAGGGATCTGCCCACCTCGGCATCCCAAAGTGCTGAGATTACAGGTATGAACCACATGGCAGGCCTTCATAAGGGTTCAATTAGTGTTTCTCTTGAAAATAAAAAATATATCGTGGACAGTGAAATCACGAACAAATCACCATTTTCAAAACACAAAGTTAAGTTTCTGAAATATTTATATTATTAATATTTTAGTTATTAAAAGTTAATTTAGGGAAGGCCTATCATCTATTATTGTCTAATGACTCTTTCCATTAAGCTTTTGCAATAGTTTTGACATAACTAGAAAATGCCTGAATGTGTCACAATTCACCTGAATGTGTCACAATTCACTTATTTCTACCATCTGTTTTATAAGACAAAAGCACGTCTTTGTGATTTTCCAAGGATTTTGGATAACCTTAAAGATTGTTTTAGATGTAAGAAAAGTTCTGATTTTTTTTTTTTGTTTTGGTTCTTCTAATTTTAGAAGCCAATATTGAGAAAACAGTATCAAAAACTAACAGAGAATGAGTTGCTTGATTAAAACAGAACAGTGAGTAGATTTGACACTTGTACATTTAGTAAAAGTAACAAGAACATTGTTTAAAATAAATGTCAAAGAAACTACTGTTACTATTGTAAGGAACCTTATAGAAAGTAATTAGAAAATTACTTTGTTTTTACTTTTTATTTTTTGAGATGGAGTCTTGCTCTGTACCCCAGGCTGGAATGCAGTGGCGTGATCTCAGCTCACTGCAACCTCCACCTCCTGAGTTCAAGCAATTCTCTCGCCTCAGCCTCCTGAGTAGCTGGGATTACAGGCGTGCGCCACCATGCCCAGCTACTTTTCGTATTTTTATCAAAGATGGGGTTTCACCACGTTGATCAGGCTAGTCTTGAACTCCCGACCTCGTGATCCACCCACTTTGGGCTCCCAAAGTGCTCGGATTATAGGCGTGAGCTAGTGCACCTGGCCTACTATTTCTTTTTTATAGTCAACATATAATGAGGTTGTATTAGTCAGGGTTATCCAGAGAAATAGAACAAATAGGACTTACAGAAAGAGATTTATTATAAGGAATTGGTTCATGCAGTATGGAAGCTGAAAAGTCCCAAGATCTACATGCTTGAGACCCAGGAGAGTCAATGATATATAGCTCCAGTTTGAGTCCTAAGTCTGAGAACCAAGAGAGCTGATGCTGTAAATTCCAGTCAATCTAAATGTCAGAGAGTGGGCAGACACAAGACTCAAGAAGAGCCTGTATTTCAGTGCAAAGTGCACAAAAAAAAATTGTGTCCCAGCTCATTCAGTCGTCAAGGAAGAGTTCCTCTTAATCTTTTGGTCCTATTCAATGTTTTCAATAGATTGGATGAGGCCTACCCCTTAGGAGCAATGTCCTTTACTTAGTCTGTCAATTCAAATGTAATCTAATCCAGCAACATCCTCACAGACACATTCAGAGTAACCTTTGGACAAATGTCTGGGTATCTGTGACCTAGTCAAGTTGACATATAAAATGAGTCATTACACTGGTCAACTTGAAGAAAACACGATTATTCTATTAAAACACTAGAGTTTACATGGATGGGAAAATATAACCTTTTATTACTCTTTTATTAGTATAACAGACAAATCAATTTATTATTTTAATAGACTGTTATTATAACAGACAAATCGATTTATTATTTTAACAGACAAAAAGCCAACTCCAAGTTTTTTATTAATATAATATTTGGCAGAATAATTTTGATGAATACATTTTGTTAAAATAAATAGCCTGTGAGTAAGAAAACTTGGCCAAAATTTTGGTATATTAAAAATGTCTTTTAAAATTTAGGTATTATATACAAAAGCAATAAAATTCCTTTCCCTCAAATGTTCTACAATTTACTACACTATGTCAAAATTTCTTTTTCACTATGTTCTTTTATATTCTGGATCTAACTAGCACTTTTTTTTTTTAAGGATGAAACTACTGTCACACACACACAAAAATAATAAAAATATTTGTATTTCTCTGTAACTGCTGTTTTTAATATATTCTTAACCATTCATAATACTTAGCAGCAATTGTATTCTATGTTATTTAATATGTATTTTAGAAAAAACTGGAAGGTAGGAAATTCCAAAATGTCTCTCACACACAAGCATTTTATAATACTGGAAGCTTAGGAATACAACTTGTAAATATTTATATATATAGACATACAATTATTCAACTTTTTAAATTGGCAAAAATGAATGGATGTATTATTCAATGATATAGCAATGTGATGATTATGAAAATAAAAAACAAAACTATGTAAACTTAAATTTATGCAGAACTAAGTATTAACTTCACGTTTAATTATATTTGAAATTATATTATCCATCAATTAACTCAATTTAATAGGTCTAAAGTTTAAATTGCCTAAAAGTATTAGAAATTACATTTAAGTTGACACACTATAAAGCTGTGTGTCACTTTAGTTTCTGTTGATATAAAAATTTTATCATAACAATGATTTAATTTATTTTAAAAACTTTAATATCATATCAGAATAATATTAGCTCATTTAATCAACAACCAACATAAATAATTTAGGCTCTTTAATTTTTAATGGGAAAACAAAATAATATTTGTATTTCTCTGTAACTGCTGTTATAAATATTGTAAAATAATAACTTCTCTGTATTGATGAGTAGACGTCTAAGATGGTTCCAATTATTATTATTTTTTAATTTGTATATATTCATTGACTGCGCTGCAATTTTGCTACACAGATACATTGCACTGTGGTGAAATCAGGGCCTTCAGTGCATCCATCATTGAAGCAATATATCTTATATTCACCAAGAAACCTCATACCAACCACCTTCTACTCCACCATCTCTCAAAATCTCCAACATTCCATACTTGGCTTCCATGTTTAGACATTACTTAACTCCCACTTATAGGTGAGAACATGTGATACTTGTCCTTATGTAACAGACTTGTTTCACTTAAGATAATGACCTGTAGTTTGATCCATGTTGCTGTAAATTACATTATTTCATTCTCTTTTATGGCTGAATAGTATTCCATTTTGTACATAAATCACATTTTCTCTTTATCCAATCCTCCCCTGATGGACATTTAGGTTGATTACTTATTGCTGTTGTGAATAGTGCTGTGATAAATAAATGGGTACAAGTATATTTTGATATAAGATTTCATTTCCTTTGGGTAGATACCCAGTAGTGTGATTGCTGGATTGTAGGATAGTTCGTTCCAGTTTTAGTTCTTTATGAAATCTCCATATTGTTTTCCATAGACATTGTACTAGTTTACCTTCTTGACATTAGCATAAAAAAGTTCCCTTTTCTTTGCATCCTTTGCAACATATGTTATTTTTTGTCTTCTAATAGCCATTCTAATTCTTCTAAGACATCTCAATGCTTTTTGGCCATTTGTTTTTCCTCTTTTGCAAAATGTATTTTCATGTCCTTAGCCCAATTTTTAATGAGGTTTTTGAGGGAATTTTGTTGAGTTGTTTGAGTTCTTTGTTAGTCCTGTCAGGTACACAGTTTGCAAATACTTATCACATTCCACAGGTTGGCTGTTGATTCTGTTAATTATTTACTTAGTTGTGCAAATCTTATTAAGGCCTTTAATCCCATTCCACAGGTTGTCTGTTCATTCTGTTAATTATTATTATTTTTTTTGCTGTGCAAATGCTTATTATTGTTTTCGTTGCCTGAGCTTTTGAGTTTTAGTCGTCAGTTATTTGCCTAGACTGATGTTTAGAAGAGTTTTCCCTGGGGTTTAATTCTAGTATTTTTATAGCTTCAGCTCTTATACTTAAGTCATTCATCCCTCTTAAGTTTTTGTGTATGGTGAGAGACAGGAGTCAGTTGCCAGTTTCATTCTTCTGCATATGGCAATTCCATTTTCCCAGCACCATTTATGGAATAGGGTGCCTTTTCTTCAGTGTATGTTCTTGTCAACTTTGCCAAAAATCCATTGGCTATAAGCATGTGGCTTTATTTTTGGGTTGTCTATTCTGCTCTAGTTATCTATTTGTCTATTTTTATGTCAGTATCATGCTGTTTTGTTTATACAGACTTGTGGAATAATCCAAAGTCAGGCAATGTAATACCTTCAGGTTTGTTCTTTTTGTTTACAATTGCTTTGGCTAATTAGGCTTGTTTTGGGGTCCATACAAATTTTAAAATTTTATTTCTAGTTCTGTGAAAAATTATGTTGATATTTTGATAGCAGTTGCATCAAATCTATAGATTGCTTTGGGCAATACGTTTATTTCAACAATATTCTTCTGATTCATGAACATGGAATGTTTTTCCATTTGTTTGTCATCTGAATTATTTTTCCTCAGTGTTTTGTTGTTTTTCTTGTAGAGATCTTTCACCTCCTTGGTTAAATACATTTATAGGTATTTTATTCTTTTATAGCTATTGTAAATGGGATTCCCTTCTTGATTTGGTCATTGGCTAAACCATTATTGATGTGAAGTAACACTACTGATTTCTGTGTGCTGATTTTATATGTTAAATTTTTACTGAGTACATTTTTCTATGATTTCAGTAAATTCAGAAAGAGATTTATGTGGAGTCTTCAGGGTTTTCTAGATAGAAGCACATATCATCAGCGAATAGGGATAATTTTACTTCCTCCTTTCAAATTTGGATGCCTTTAATTTTTTTTTTTCTTGCCTGATTACTCTGGAAAGAAATTCCAATACTAAGTTGAATAAGAATAGCAAAATTGGATGCAAGTTGCATCCTCCCAAGACTAAACCAGGAAGAAGTCGAAACCCTGAATAGACCAATAACAAGGTCTGAAATTGAGGCAGCAATTAAGAGCCTACCACCCAAAAAAAGCCCAGGTCCAGATGGGTTCACAGCTGAAATCTACCAGACATACAAAGAGGAGCTGGTACCATTTCTTCTGAAACTATTCCAAACAATCCAGAAAGAGGGAATCCTTCCCAAATCATTTTATGAGACCAACATCATCCTGATACCAAAACCCGGCAGAGACAAAACAAGAAAAGAAAACTTCAGGCCAATATCCATGATAAACATAGATGCAAAAATCTTCAATAAAATACTGGCAAACC